>CM053030.1:538928544-538963544 GCA_028564925.1 Lithobates sylvaticus | reverse complement strand
GAGAGAGAGAGAGAGAGAGAGAGAGAGGCAGAGAGAGAGCGAGAGCGAGAGAGAGAGAGAGAGCGAGAGAGAGAGCGCGAGAGAGAGAGAGAGAGAGAGAGAGAGAGAGAGAGAGAGAGAGAGAGAGAGAGAGAGAGAGAGAGAGAGAGAGAGAGAGAGAGAGAGAGAGAGAGGAGAGAGAGAAGAGAGAGAGAGAGAGAGAGAGAGAGAGAGAGAGAGAGAGAGAGAGAGAGAGAGAGAGAGAGAGAGAGAGAGAGAGAGAGAGAGAGAGAGAGAGAGAGAGAGCGAGAGAGAGAGGCAGAGAGAGAAGACTGGCCGGCCAATAGCAGAAGTCCAACATTCCCAACCCTCAGGGAAGGAGGTTTCCATGATGAGGGAAAAAGTTGACTAAGTCAACAAATCTCATGACAAGATACCAATGTGAGGAGTGTGAGCACCAAACCACCACCCCCACCCCCACCCCCCCACCTCAGAGGATTCATGAACATTGAGTAAGGGTCTTAAACACCAAGCCATCCCCCCCACCACCCCTCCCCCACCAAGGGTTTGCCACGTTCTGCCCTAATTCATCAAAAATTTCATTATAGGGAAACTAAACCATCCAAGTACCATCATCTCTTGTAGAAGTAAAATTGCCCTCCTACACCCGCTCCCCCACCATGGGTTAGGAGTCCAATATGGGGGCAAGCATCAACAGCATTGACTGGATTAGTGCCTTTCCAACGTGACTGCCCTCTACCTTTTACTATAAAGTGGGAGTGGCATCAGCAAAATTCACTGAGCGGGTTGTGTCAGGGAACATGCAAAACCAAATCCATCAGATCCTCAGGGAACACAAAACCATCCATCTCCTGTACCCCCAGTACCCCGCACCGCCCCTCCCCCAGCATTCCACAGTACCGGCTTCTTACCTCTTCATCTGAGGAATCCTGGACATATTCATCTTCATGTTCAGTCGTCAGACCCGTCTTCTGCCCCGAGCTCTGCAACACAAGAGGACGCCATGAGAGACCACCAACCTCAGAACACCCCACACCAACCCCACAACACATCACCCCAACCTCACCATGCCAACCACACCATGCCAACCACACACCACCCCAACCACACCATGCCAACCACACACCACCCCAACCACACCATGCCAACCGCACAGGAAACCACCCCACAACACATCACCCCAACCACACCATGCCAACCGCACAGGAAACCACCCCACAACACATCACCCCAACCTCACCATGCCAACCGCACACCACCCCAACCACACCAAAGGAAACCACCCCAACCGCACAGCACCCAACCCTACAACACCAAGCCAACACAGCACCCCACACCCCACACCACACCATCCCAATCACACAGCAAACCACCCCCAACTGCACAACACCCAACCCCACAACACACCATCCCAATCACACAGAAAACCACCCCAACCCCACCATGCCACCAGCACAGCACCCCACCCCAACCCCACACCACACCATCCCAATCACACAGCAAACCACCCCCAACTGCACAACACCCAACCCTACCACCCCATGCCAACCACACAGCACCCCACAACACACCACCCCAACCACACAACACCCAACCCTACCACCCCACAACACACCACGCCAACCGCAGAGGCAGCCCAATCCCAGACCCCAGAGGGAGCCCAATCCCAGACCCCAGAGGGAGCCCAATCCCAGACCCCAAAGGGAGCCCAATCCCAAACCCCAAAGGGAGCCCAATCCCAAACCCCAAAGGGAGCCCAATCCTGAATCCCCACCAATCCTGGAGCCAGCCCAAACCTGGAGGAAGCCCAATACTGGATCCCGAAGCCAGGCCAATCCCAGATCCCAGAGCCAGCCCTATCCCGGATTCCGGCCAATCCCAGGTCCCAGAGCCAGCCCTATCCCGGATCCGGCCAATCCCAGGTCCCAGAGCCAGCCCTATCCCGGATCCCAGAGCCAGCCCTATCCCGGATCCCAGAGCCAGGCCTATCCCGGATCCCAGAGCCAGCCCTATCCCGGATCCCAGAGCCAGCCCTATCCCGGATCCCAGAGCCAGCCCTATCCCGGATCCCAGAGCCAGTCCTATCCCGGATCCCAGAGCCAGGCCTATCCCGGATCCCAGAGCCAGGCCTATCCCGGATCCCAGAGCCAGCCCTATCCCGGATCCCAGAGCCAGCCCTATCCCGGATCCCAGAGCCAGCCCTATCCCGGATCCCAGAGCCAGCCCTATCCCGGATCCCAGAGCCAGGCCTATCCCGGATCCCAGAGCCAGGCCTATCCCGGATCCCAGAGCCAGGCCTATCCCGGATCCCAGAGCCAGGCCTATCCCGGATCCCAGAGCCAGGCCTATCCCGGATCCCAGAGCCAGCCCTATCCCGGATCCCAGAGCCAGGCCTATCACGGATCCCAGAGCCAGGCCTATCCCGGATCCCAGAGCCAGCCCTATCCCGGATCCCAGAGCCAGCCCTATCCCGGAGCTGCATCTCAGATCACTATCCGGTATTTCACATGAACACACCTCCATAGTCGCCATTTATCAGGCACTTGGGAGCCGGTCACTTCTCAAAAAGTAAACTGTAAAGATGAAGACAGCAACATGGAGTTTGTACAGAACCCGCCTCACATGTTGGGTCAGTGGAGGAAACCCATCCCCCTCCCCTCTCCTCCATACCAAACAGTAAGAGAAAAAAAGTATTCAACCGGCTGCTGATTTTGTACGTTCGCCCCACTGAGAAAGAAACGATCCGTCTAATTTTATTGGTCGGTTTATTATAACAGTGAGAGAAAAAACAAAAATATCCAGAAAAACAAATTTCAAAAAAGTTATAAACCGATTTGCATTTTAATGAGTGGAATAAGTATGTGAACCCTTCACAGAACATGACTTAGTAGTTGGTGGAGAATCCCTTGTTGGCGATCACAGAGGTCAGACGTTTCTTGGAGTTGGCCTCCAGGTTCGCACATCTCAGGAGGGATAGAGAGAAAACAATACAGTTCAGTTATATGAAAAACTGAAATCACAACCTGGGATACAATCCAGTGACAAACAGATCGAATAAAAACTCCATTTTCATACTTTGGTGCATCCCTCGTTCATAGCGGGGAAGATAAAAAACAAAAAAAACATCAAAAAGAGAGAAAGAAAAAAACAAACACTCTGTATAGTGGCAGTATGAGGATGATGAGGATAATGAGACTTCAGGAATCATTTGGGCTCAGGAGGGATTTTGTCCTCTTTGCAGTCATTAAGGTTTCCAGGCTGACGTTTGGTGACTCGAACCTTCAGCTCCCTCCACATATTTTCTATGGGATTAAGGTCTGGAGACTGGCTAGGCCACTCCAGGACCTTCATGTGCTTCTTCTTGAGCCCCTCCTTTGTTGCCTTGGCCGTGTGTTTTGGGTCATTGTCATGCTGGAAGACCCATCCATGACCCATCTTCAGTGTTCTGGCTGAGGGGAGGAGGTTCTCACCCAAGATATCATGGTACATGGCCCCGTCCATCGTCCCTTTGATGAGGTGAAGTTGTTCTGTTCCCTTAGCAGAAAAACACCCCCAAAGCATAATGTCTCCACCTCCATGTATGACGGTGGGGGATGGTGTTCTTGGGGTCATAGGTCCTCCATGTATGACGGTGGGGGATGGTGTTCTTGGGGTCATAGGACCTCCATGTATGACGGTGGGGGATGGTGTTCTTGGGGTCATAGGACCTCCATGTATGACGGTGGGGGATGGTGTTCTTGGGGTCATAGGACCTCCATGTATGACGGTGGGGATGGTGTTCTTGGGGTCATAGGTCCTCCATGTATGACGGTGGGGGATGGTGTTCTTGGGGTCATAGGACCTCCATGTATGACGGTGGGGATGGTGTTCTTGGGGTCATAGGACCTCCATGTATGACGGTGGGGGATGGTGTTCTTGGGGTCATAGGACCTCCATGTATGACGGTGGGGGGATGGTGTTCTTGGGGTCATAGGACCTCCATGTATGACGGTGGGGGATGGTGTTCTTGGGGTCATAGGTCCTCCATGTATGACGGTGGGGGATGGTGTTCTTGGGGTCATAGGTCCTCCATGTATGACGGTGGGGGGGATGGTGTTCTTGGGGTCATAGGACCTCCATGTATGACGGGGGGGGATGGTGTTCTTGGGGTCATAGGTCCTCCATGTATGACGGTGGGGGGATGGTGTTCTTGGGGTCATAGGTCCTCCATGTATGACGGTGGGGGATGGTGTTCTTGGGGTCTTAGGACCTCCATGTATGACGGTGGGGGATGGTGTTCTTGGGGTCATAGGACCTCCATGTATGACGGTGGGGGATGGTGTTCTTGGGGTCATAGGACCTCCATGTATGACGGTGGGGATGGTGTTCTTGGGGGTCATAGGTCCTCCATGTATGACGGTGGGGGATGGTGTTCTTGGGGTCATAGGACCTCCATGTATGACGGTGGGGATGGTGTTCTTGGGGTCATAGGACCTCCATGTATGACGGTGGGGGATGGTGTTCTTGGGGTCATAGGACCTCCATGTATGACGGTGGGGGATGGTGTTCTTGGGGTCATAGGACCTCCATGTATGACGGTGGGGGATGGTGTTCTTGGGGTCATAGGACCTCCATGTATGACGGTGGGGGATGGTGTTCTTGGGGTCATAGGACCTCCATGTATGACGGTGGGGATGGTGTTCTTGGGGTCATAGGACCTCATGTATGACGGTGGGGGATGTTCTTGGGGTCATAGGTCCTCCATGTATGACGGTGGGGGGATGGTGTTCTTGGGGTCATAGGACCTCCATGTATGACGGTGGGGGATGGTGTTCTTGGGTCATAGGACCTCCATGTATGACGGTGGGGGGATGGTGTTCTTGGGGTCATAGGTCCTCCATGTATGCCGGTGGGGATGGTGTTCTTGGGGTCATAGGACCTCCATGTATGACGGTGGGGGATGGTGTTCTTGGGGTCATAGGACCTCCATGTATGACGGTGGGGATGGTGTTCTTGGGTCATAGGACCTCCATGTATGACGGTGGGGGATGGTGTTCTTGGGGTCATAGGACCTCCATGTATGACGGTGGGGGATGGTGTTCTTGGGGTCATAGGACCTCCATGTATGACGGTGGGGGATGGTGTTCTTGGGGTCATAGGACCTCCATGTATGACGGTGGGGGATGGTGTTCTTGGGGTCATAGGACCTCCATGTATGACGGTGGGGGATGGTGTTCTTGGGGTCATAGGACCTCCATGTATGACGGTGGGGGATGGTGTTCTTGGGGTCATAGGACCTCCATGTATGACGGTGGGGGATGGTGTTCTTGGGGTCATAGGTCCTCCATGTATGACGGTGGGGGATGGTGTTCTTGGGGGTCATAGGACCTCCATGTATGAGGGTGGGGGATGGTGTTCTTGGGGTCATAGGACCTCCATGTATGACGGTGGGGGATGGTGTTCTTGGGGTCATAGGACCTCCATGTATGACGGTGGGGGATGGTGTTCTTGGGTCATAGGTCCTCCATGTATGACGGGGGGATGGTGTTCTTGGGGTCATAGGTCCTCCATGTATGACGGTGGGGGATGGTGTTCTTGGGGTCATAGGACCTCCATGTATGACGGTGGGGGGGATGGTGTTCTTGGGGTCATAGGTCCTCCATGTATGACGGTGGGGGATGGTGTTCTTGGGGTCATAGGTCCTCCATGTATGACGGTGGGGGATGGTGTTCTTGGGTCATAGGTCCTCCATGTATGACGGTGGGGGATGGTGTTCTTGGGGTCATAGGACCTCTATGTATGACGGTGGGGATGGTGTTCTTGGGGTCATAGGACCTCCATGTATGACGGTGGGGGATGGTGTTCTTGGGGTCATAGGACCTCTATGTATGACGGTGGGGGATGGTGTTCTTGGGTCATAGGACCTCCATGTAATGACGGTGGGGGATGGTGTTCTTGGGGTCATAGGACCTCCATGTATGACGGTGGGTGATGGTATTCTTGGGGTCATAGGACCTCCATGTATGACGGTGGGGGATAAAGATCTGGATTTTGGTCTCCTCTGACCACAACACTTTCCTCCGGTTCTCCTCGGAATCATTCGATGATCATTAGTGATCTTCAGACGGACCTGTACATGTGATTTCCTGATCAGGGGGGCCTTGCGGGGGCTGCAGGATTTCAGTCGATCGCGGTGTAGTGTGTTACCGATTGTTTTCTTGGTGACTATGGTCCCAGCTGAGATCAGTGACAAGATTCTCCCGTGTAGTTCTGATTCCTCACCGTTCTCATCATCATTGATCCTCCACCAGGTGAGATCTTGTATGGAGCCCCAGACCGAGGGAGATCGATCGTTATTTTGTGAATAATCGCTCCAACTGTTGTCTCCTTCTCACCAAGCTGCTCGGCGATGGTCTTGTAGCCCATTCCAGCCTTGTGCAGGTCTCCAATCTTCTCCCCGACATCCTTGGACAGATCGTTGGTCTTCTCCATGGGGGAGAGATTGGAATCTGATTGATTCTGTGGACAGGTGTCTTTATACAGGAAACAAGCTGAGATTAGGAGCACTCCTTTTACAAGAGAGAAGAGAAGAGAAAGAGAGAGAAGAGAAGAGAAGAGAAGAGTGCTCCTAATCTCAGCTTGTTACCTGTATAGAAGACACCTGGGAGCCAGAAATCTCACTGATTGGTCGGGGGGTTCACATACTTATTTCACTCATTAAAATGCAAATCAATTTATAACTTTTTTGAAATGCGTTTTTCTGGATATTTTTGTTATTCTTCTCATTGTTATAATAAACCGACCAATAAAATTATAGACGATCGTTTCTTAGTCAGTGGGCAACATACAAAATCAGCAGGGGGCTCAATACTTTTTCCCCCTCACTGTAACCTCACACACTGATACCCTGATCCCCCCCCCCCCCCCCCGAGCCCCTACAAAGTCACACCCCAGATCCCCCCCCCCCCGAGCCCCCCACGACCCCTGATCCCCCCCCCCCCTACACCCCCCCCCACCCCGATCCCCCCCCCCCTCCCCCCCCACCCCAAACACCCCCCCCCCCCCCCCCGAGCCCCTACACCTCACACCCTGATCCCCCCCCCCCGAGCCCCTACACCTCACACCCTGATCCCCCCCCCCGAGCCCCTACACCTCACACCCTGATCCCCCCCCCCCCGAGCCCCCACCCCCCTCACACCCTGACCCCCCCCCCCGAGCCCCTACACCTCACACCCTGATCCCCCCCCCCCCCCCCCCACCTCACACCCTACCCCCCCCACCCCTGACCTCACACCCCCCCCCCCCCCCCAGCCCCCCTACACCCCCCCCCCCCCCCCTACACCCCACACCCTGATCCCCCCCCCCCCGAGCCCCTACACCTCCACCCCTGATCCCCCCCCCCCCCCGAGCCCCTACACCTCACACCCTGATCCCCCCCCCCCCGAGCCCCTACACCTCCCCCCCCGAGCCCCTACACCTCACACCCTGATCCCCCCCCCCCGAGCCCCTACACCCACCCCCCCCCCCCCCCCCCGAGCCCCTACACCTCACACCCTGATCCCCCCCCGAGCCCCTACACCTCCCCCCCCCCGAGCCCCCACTCACACACCCACCCCCCCCCCCCCCCCCCCCCTACACCCCCCCCCCCCCCCCACACCCCACACCCTGATCCCCCCCCCCCGAGCTCCCCCTCACACCCCCCCCCCCCCCGAGCCCCTACACCTCCCCCCCCCCCCCCCCCCCCCCCCCCCCCCCGAGCCCCCCCCCCCCACACCCTGACCCCCCCCCCCCCCGAGCCCCTACACCTCACACCCTGATCCCCCCTCCCCCCCCGAGCCCCTACACCTCACACCCTGATCCCCCCCCCCCCCACCGACCCCTCACACCCCCCCCCCCCCCCCCGAGCCCCTACACCTCACACCCTGATCCCCCCCCCCCCGAGCCCCTACACCTCCCCCCCCCCCCCCCGAGCCCCTACACCTCACACCCTGATCCCCCCCCCCCCGAGCCCCTACACCTCCCCCCCCCGGCCCCTTCACCCCACCCCCCCCCCCCCCAGCCCCTACACCACCCCCCCCCCCCCCGAGCCCCTACACCTCCCCCCCCCCCCCCCCCCCCCCCACCTCACACCCCGATCCCCCCCCCCCAGCCCCCACACCTCCTCCCCCCCCCCCGTGCCCCTAACACCTCCACCCCGATCCCCCCCCCCCCCCCTACACCTCCCCCCCCCCCGAGCCCCTACACCTCACACCCTGATCCCCCCCCCGAGCCCCCTACACCCCCCCCCCCCGAGCCCCTACACCTCACACCCTGATCCCCCCCCCCCGAGCCCCTACACCTCCCCCCCCGAGCCCCTACACCTCACACCCTGATCCCCTACACCTCACACCCTGATCCCCCCCCCCGAGCCCCTACACCCCCCCCCCCCCCTGAGCCCCTACACCTCACACCCTGATCCCCCCCCCCCGAGCCCCTACACCTCACACCCTGATCCCCCCCCCCCCGTCCCCCCGCCCCTACACCCCCCCCCCCCGAGCCCCTACACCTCACACCCTGATCCCCCCCCCCCCCCCCCCCGAGCCCCTACACCTCACACCCTAAATCCCCCCCCCCACGAGGGGCCCGGGGGTCAGATCTGGCTACACAGAGGAATGATGGGAAGTTTTCAGGGATTACCTCCTTCTCCTCCTCATCATCATCATCATCTTTATCCTCCTCGCTGCTGTCACTCCCAGAATCCTCCAGACCAGAGAACTGACTCTCCTCGCTGTCCGTCTCATCCAACTCATCACTGCGACCTCCGACCTTCTCACCGATCAGAGACTCCTCCTGTGTGGGGGAGAGAGAGCGTCATTGGGGGACACCATGGGGGAGGGGGCAATTAGGAGGTTATGGGGGGGCAATTAGGAGGTTATGAGGGGTGGACAAGCAAGAAAGGGAGATTAGGCATGATGATGTAAGATACAAAGTAACAATTACCCGTCTGATCAATGTTTATAAACAATGTTACTTTTACATAGTTACATAGTAGGTGAGGTTGAAAAAAAGACACAAGTCCCTCCTATGGGTGTGATTATATGTCAGTGTTACATTGTATATCATGTATGATGTGTGATTATATGTCAGTATTACATTGTATATCATGTATGTTGTGTGATTATATGTCAGTATTACATTGTATATCCTGTATGATGTGTGATTATATGTCAGTATTACATTGTATATCATGTATGATGTGTGATTATATGTCAGTGTTACATTGTATATCATGTATGTTGTGTGATTATATGTCAGTATTACATTGTATATCATGTATGATGTGTGATTATATGTCAGTGTTACATTGTATATCATGTATGATGTGTGTTTATATGTCAGTATTACATTGTATATCATGTATGATGTGTGATTATATGTCAGTATTACATTGTATATCATGTATGATGTGTGGTTATATGTCAGTATTACATTGTATATCATGTATGTTGTGTGATTATATGTCAGTATTACATTGTATATCATGTATGATGTGTGATTATATGTCAGTATTACATTGTATATCATGTATGATGTGTGGTTATATGTCAGTATTACATTGTATATCATGTATGTTGTGTGATTATATGTCAGTATTACATTGTATATCATGTATGATGTGTGATTATATGTCAGTATTACATTGTATATCATGTATGATGTGTGATTATATGTCAGTATTACATTGTATATCATGTATGATGTGTGATTATATGTCAGTATTACATTGTATATCCTGTATGTTGCGGTCGTTCAGGTGATTATCTAATAGTTTCCTGAAACGATCGATGCCCCCCGCTGAGACCACCGCCTGTGGAAGGGAATTCCACATCCTTGCCGCTCTTACAGTAAAGATCCCTCTACGTAGTTGAACTGGTTTCTGCCCGCCCATTGCCAAACGACGGCATCCCAGAGCGGCCGTTCTCGCACACGCCCCCGGGGGCGCGCAGTGCGGCGATCGCGTCCACGTTGCTAGGACACGGCACAACCCCCAATCTATGTTAACAGCCGCGTCCGTGGCTCTTTAACCACGTGACTGGCTGTGTCCAATCGCAGCCAGTCACATGTAAACAAGGAAGTGCTGGTAATCGCCTCACTGACAGAGTGTGTGGCGAGGAGAGCCGATCAGCGCATCTCCTCACAGGGGGACATCTAGGAATGTAATCAGTGCCCCGATTACAGTATAGTAAAACAGTGTCACCATACAGTGCCCACCAATGCCAGCAATCAGTGCCCATCGGTGCCCATTAGCAATGCCAGTCAGTGCTGGCAGTGCCGCCTATTAGTGCTGCCCCATCAATGCCCATCACTGCTGTCAATCATTGCCGTGTCGCCCATCAATACCGCCTATAGGTGCCCACCAGTGTCGCCAGTGACAGACTCACCCGGGACAGAGTCTTTTGGAGGGGACTGAATGCCGGCCTCTTGCCCACCGATCATGGGCCCTGGCATTTGGGGGGGCGGTGCTCTTTGTGAGAAGGTTTTCTTGGATTTGCCCAAACACTATTCTTGGTTGTTAATTTTGAACAATATAAGATCATTGAAAGAACATCGACCTCCGGAGACTGTCTGGTCACCTGGGCTGCCTTAAGATGCTAATTATATAGTTGTCTGCTAAGTGTTTACTAGAGGGGAGGGGGGAGTGTCCAGGAGAAGCCCCACCTCCTTATCTAACCCCTTGTGTTAAGTGTATAAAAAGACTGTATTCTGGTTCTAATAAAGAGTCCATGTCAGCAGCTAAACGAGTCTCGTCTTGGTTTGTGGTTGGGAGCGGTTGGAATATCTGATATCTATATTCAGACTGGGAGGAAGCGGTATATGACGAAAGCACTCAAGAGGAGTGTGGGGACATTCCGTCATACCGCCCATCTGTGCCACCTAACAGTGCCCATCAGTGAAGGCAAAAAATTACTTAGTTACAAAAATTTACTGACAGAAAAAGTAAAAACTATTTTATTTTTCAAAATTTGGGGTCTTTTTTTTTTGTAAAAAATAAAAAAAAAACAGCAGTGATTAAATGCCACCAAATGAAATCTCCATATGTTTGAAGAAAATGATAAAAAAATGCATTTGTGTACAGCGTAGCACGACCGCGTAATTGTCATTCAAAGTGCGACAGCGCCGAAAGCTGAAAATTGTCCTGGGCAGGAAGGGGGAGGGGGGGTGCCCGGTGGGCAAGTGGTTAAGGTTAAACCTCTTTTCTTCTAATATTAAATGAGTGGCCACGTGTCTTGTTAAACTCTCTTCCGCAAAAAAGTTTCCCCCCTATTGTGGGGTGACCTGTCCGGTATTTGTATATTGTGGGGTGACCAGTCCGGTATTTATATATTGGGGGGTCACCAGTCCGGTATTTATATATTGGGGGGTCACCAGTCCGTTATTTGTATATTGGGGGGTCACCAGTCCGGTATTTATATATTGGGGGGGTCACCAGTCCGGTATTTGTATATTGGGGGGTCACCAGTCCGGTATTTGTATATTGGGGGGTCCCCAGTCCGGTATTTATATATTGTGGGGTCACCAGTCCGGTATGTCTCTATTGGGGGGTCACCAGTCCGGTATTTGTATATTGGGGGGTCACCAGTCCGGTATTTCTATATTGGGGGGTCACCAGTCCGGTATTTCTATATTGGGGGGTCACCAGTCCGGTATTTCTATATTGGGGGGTCACCAGTCCGGTATTTCTATATTGGGGGGTCACCAGTCCGGTATTTCTATATTGGGGGGTCACCAGTCCGGTATTTCTATATTGGGGGGTCACCAGTCCGGTATTTCTATATTGGGGGGTCACCAGTCCGGTATTTCTATATTGGGGGGTCACCAGTCCGGTATTTCTATATTGTGGGGTCACCAGTCCGGTATTTCTATATTGTGGGGTCACCAGTCCGGTATTTCTATATTGTGGGGTCACCAGTCCGGTATTTATATATTGTGGGGTCACCAGTCCGGTATTTATATATTGTGGGGTCACCAGTCCGGTATTTATATATTGTGGGGGTCACCAGTCCGGTATTTATATATTGTGGGGTCACCAGTCCGGTATTTATATATTGTGGGGTCACCAGTCCGGTATTTGTATATTGTGGGGTCACCAGTCCGGTATTTCTATATTGTGGGGTCACCAGTCCGGTATTTGTATATTGTGGGGTCACCAGTCCGGTATTTATATATTGTGGGTCACCAGTCCGGTATTTATATATTGGGGGGGTCACCAGTCCGGTATTTATATATTGTGGGTCACCAGTCCGGTATTTATATAATGAAATCATATCCCCTCTCAAGCGTCTCTTCTCCAGAGAGAATAAGTTCAGAGCTCACAACCTTTCCTCATCACTAATATCCTCCAGACCCTTTATTAGCTTTGTTGCCCTTCTTTGTAGTCGCTCCATTTCCAGTACATCCTTCCTGAGGACTGGTGCCCAGAACTGGACAGCATACTCCAGGTGCGGCCGGACCAGAGTCTTGTAGAGCGGGAGAATTATCCTTTTATCTCTGGAGTTGATCCCCTTTTTAACCACTTATACACCTTCCTTCCCAGACCAATTTTTAGCTTTCAGCGCTGTCGCACTTTGAATGACAATTGAGCGGTCGCGCTACACTGTACCCAAATGAAATATTTATCATTTTGTTCCCATAAATAGAGATTTCTTTTGGTGGTATTTGATCACCTCTGCGGTTTTTTTATTTTTTGCTAAACAAATAAAAAAAAGACCGAAAATGTTTTGTTTCAGTTTCAAAACTTTGTAAATAAGTAAGTTTTGGCATTGCTGAGCCCAGCATCTACTAGGACCCCCATGTCCTTCTCCATCCTAGATCCCCCAGAGGTCTATAGATTGCATTCAGATTTTTACCACCCAAATACATTATTTTACATTTTTCTACAGTGAACCTCATTTGCCATGTAGTTGCCCCTCCCCCCCCATTCATTTGTTCAGATCTTCTTGGAAGGTTTCCACATCCTGCGGAGAAGTTATTGCCCTGCTTAGCTTAGTATCGTCCGCAAATACAGAGATTGTTTCCCCCATCCCCATCCTCCAGATCATTTATGAACAAATTAATAAGGATTGGTCCCAGCACAGAACCCTGGGGGACCCCAATACCCACCCCGACCATTCCGAGTACTCCCCACCCCCGACCAGTCCGAGTACTCCCCACCCCCGACCATTCCGAGTACCCCCACCCCCGACCATTCCGAGTACTCCCCACCCCCGACCAATCCGAGTACCCCCGACCCTCCCCCCACCCACCCCCGACCATTCCGAGTACTCCCCACCCCCGACCATTCCGAGTACTCCCCCGCCCCCGACCATTCCGAGTACTCCCCACCCCGACCATTCCGAGTACTCCCCACCCCCACCATTCCGAGTACTCCCCCCCCCCGACCATTCCGAGTACTCCCCACCCCCGACCATTCCGAGTACTCCCCACCCCCGACCATTCCGAGTACTCCCCACACCCCGACCATTCCGAGTACTCCCCACCCCGACCATTCCGAGTACTCCCCGCCCCGACCATTCCGAGTACTCCCCACCCCCGACCATTCCGAGTACTCCCCACCCCGATCATTCCGAGTACTCCCCACCCCCGACCATTCCGAGTACTCCCCCACCCCGACCATTCCGAGTACTCCCCACCCCCCGACCATTCCGAGTACTCCCCACCCCCCGACCATTCCGAGTACTCCCACCCCCGACCATTCCGAGTACCCCCCCACCCCCGACCATTCCTCCCCACCCCCCGACCACTCCCCACCCCGACCACCCCCCCACCCCCGACCATTCCGAGTGCTCCCCACCCCGACCATTCCGAGTGCTCCCCACCCCCGACCATTCCGTGTACTCCCCCCCCCCGACCATTCCGAGTACTCCCCACCCCCGACCATTCCGAGTACTCCCCACCCCCCGACCATTCCGAGTACTCCCCACCCCCGACCATTCCGAGTACTCCCCCCCCCCGACCATTCCGAGTACTCCCCACCCCCCGACCATTCCGAGTACTCCCCACCCCCGACCATTCCGAGTACTCCCCACCCCCGACCATTCCCCATTAATCACCACCCTCTGAACTCGCCCTTGTAGACAGTTTTCAATCCATGTACTCACCCTATGGGCCATGCCAACACACCTTATATTGTACAGTAAAGGTTTATGGGGAACTGTGTCAAATGCTTTTGTAAAATCCAGATACACCACATCTACTGGCCTTCCTTTATCTAGATACACCACGTCTACGGGCCTTCCTTTATCTAGATACACCACGTCTACGGGCCTTCCTTTATCTAGATACACCACGTCTACGGGCCTTCCTTTATCTAGATACACCACCTCTACGGGCCTTCCTTTATCTAGATACACCACGTCTACGGGCCTTCCTTTATCTAGATACACCACGTCTACGGGCCTTCCTTTATCTAGATACACCACGTCTACGGGCCTTCCTTTATCTAGATACACCACGTCTACGGGCCTTCCTTTATCTAGATACACCACGTCTACGGGCCTTCCTTTATCCAGATACACCACGTCTACGGGCCTTCCTTTATCAGATACACCACGTCTACGGGCCTTCCTTTATCTAGATACACCACGTCTACGGGCCTTCCTTTATCTAGATACACCACGTCTACGGGCCTTCCTTTATCCAGATACACCACGTCTACGGGCCTTCCTTTATCTAGATACACCACGTCTACGGGCCTTCCTTTATCTAGATACACCACGTCTACGGGCCTTCCTTTATCTAGATACACCACGTCTACGGGCCTTCCTTTATCCAGATACACCACGTCTACGGGCCTTCCTTTATCTAGATACACCACGTCTACGGGCCTTCCTTTATCTAGATACACCACGTCTACGGGCCTTCCTTTATCTAGATACACCACGTCTACGGGCCTTCCTTTATCTAGATACACCACGTCTACGGGCCTTCCTTTATCTAGATACACCACGTCTACGGGCCTTCCTTTTATCTAGATACACCACGTCTACTGGCCTTCCTTTATCCAGATACACCACGTCTACGGGCCTTCCTTTATCTAGATACACCACGTCTACGGGCCTTCCTTTATCTAGATACACCACGTCTACGGGCCTTCCTTTATCTAGATACACCACGTCTACGGGCCTTCCTTTATCTAGATACACCACGTCTACGGGCCTTCCTTTATCTAGATACACCACGTCCACGGGCCTTCCTTTATCCAGATACACCACGTCTACGGGCCTTCCTTTATCTAGATACACCACGTCTACGGGCCTTCCTTTATCTAGATACACCACGTCTACGGGCCTTCCTTTATCTAGATACACCACGTCTACGGGCCTTCCTTTATCTAGATACACCACGTCTACGGGCCTTCCTTTATCTAGATACACCACGTCTACGGGCCTTCCTTTATCTAGATACACCACGTCTACGGGCCTTCCTTTATCTCTAGATACACCACGTCTACGGGCCTTCCTTTATCTAGATACACCACGTCTACGGGCCTTCCTTTATCTAGGTACACCACGTCTACGGGCCTTCCTTTATCTAGATACACCACGTCTACGGGCCTTCCTTTATCTAGATACACCACTTCTACGGGCCTTCCTTTATCTAGATACACCACTTCTACGGGCCTTCCTTTATCTAGATGGCAACTCACCTCCTCATAGAAGGTTAGTAGATTGGTTTGGTAAGAACGATTCTTCATGAATCCATGCTGATTACTGCTAATGATACTGTTCTCATTACTAAAATCTTGTATATAGTCCCTTATCATCCCCTCCAAGAGTTTACATACTATTGATGTTAGGCTGACTGGTCTGTAATTCCCAGGGATGGATTTTGGGCCCTTTTTAAATATTGGTGCTACATTGGCTTTTCTCCAATCAGCTGGTACCATTCCAGTCAGTAAAAATTAGGAACAATGGTCTGGCAATTACCTGACTGAGTTCCCTAAGTCCCCTCGGGTGCAGCCATCTGGTCCCGGTGATTTATTTATGATAACTTTCCCAAGTTTAATTGTAATTCTGTCCTCTGTCAGCCATGGAGGGGCTTCCTGTGATGTCATGAGGATAAACACTGCAGTTTTGGTTACTGAAGCCCCTCCCCCCGATTCCCTCTGTACCTCCCTGTCTGGGGGGGAGGGGGGTGTATACTCCCAGGTGGGGGGGAGGGGGGTGTATACTCTCAGGTCTGGGGGGGAGGGGGGTGTATACTCCCAGGTGGGGGGGGGGGGTGTGGGGGGGGGGGGTGTATACTCCCAGGTCTGGGGGGGAGGGGGGTGTATACTCTCAGGTCTGGGGGGGAGGGGGGTGTGTACTCTCAGGTCTGGGGGGGGGGGGGGGGGTGGATACTCTCAGGTCTGGGGGGGGGGGGTGGATACTCTCAGGTCTGGGGGGGTGGATACTCCCAGGTCTGGGGGGGAGGGGGGTGGATACTCTCAGGTCTGGGGGGGTGGATACTCCCAGGTCTGGGGGGGAGGGGGGTGTATACTCTCAGGTGGGGGGAGGGGGGTGTATACTCCCAGGTCTGGGGGTGTATGGGGCCCCTCCTGTACACTGTGGGAGGAGTCTATCAGCAAGTTGTGGCCAATGATTGACATCCGGGACCTGCTGATTGTCCAATCACAGCGCAGAGCTCTGTACACAGGGATCGATCGGTCAGTTCCTCATCCTGAGATAGTGTGAGATCGGTTATTGAAAGTCACACACAATGTCCCCCTCCCCCGTGTCATTAGTACAGTGACAGTGCATAGTATTACAACTCATCACTGTATCATCGTCAGTCAGTGTCCGATCGTCGCCATTACCAGTACACATCCCGTAGAACACTCGCCGATCGATGTACCAGTATTGGGATTATTGTCAGGAACGGAGTGGAATATATTTATGGAGAAATTTGATTGTTTTGTATCAGAAAGTAGAAGATCGGAGGGGATGAGATGTGTGGGGGAGGGTGAAGCAGCGCAGTGCTGAGCAGCAGGAAATCCTTGGGTTATGAATGGGGGAGGGGGGAGTAATTGAAGGAGAACTTTCTCATGGGTTGGGGGGAGGGGGGGTCTGTGCCCCCAGTGGGGAGATCCCCCCCCCCTCTGTTTATTATCACCAAGAGTGAGAGGAAATCCCCCAAGAAGAGGAATAGAGGGGAAATCTTCCATCGGGGACACCGGTCACTATGGAGGGACTTCCTGTTGTGTCTCTGGGACAGGAAGTGAAGGAAATCTGCTCTATGGGGACACCCCTTCCCGTTCCCCCCATAGATATCACACAGAGGAATGTGATTGGTTACTCACCGTCTCCGCCCCTCCGGCCTCGCCCTTCCTCTTCATGTTGCCTGTGTCGGGTGATGTCGGGTGTCGGTGACCCGGTTCGGAGAGGAGAAGATCGGACGCTGAACACGTTGTGCCTCAGAGAAACAGCATGGACCGGAAGTTCCCGCAGAAATCCTCAGCCCCGCCCACACGGCCGCCGGAAGTCATCGTCCGCCATATTTCTGGTGGCAGCATGGACGCACTAGAAAGCGTCCCATGTGCGGCGGGTGTAGCAAGATGGCGGATTTATAGGTCGGACGCAGACAGAGGGTGTAGAAAGATGGCGGGTGCGCAGGCGCAGAGAACTCAGACTGAGACGTAAAAACATGGCGGCGACCAGAGCAGTGCAGGCCTCTCCCTGTGCGCCACTCACCCGAGAGCCCTGAGGAGACACCCGACACACCCGGAACGGGTAACTACCGCCCCATTCCCACCACTAACCCTGTCTACTGCCCCCGCCGGGGTATTTATCACTTCTCACACTATATACCCCCTCCCATCCCCCACCTGACACCATATACCCCCCTTCCACCCCCCACCTGACACTATATACCCCCCCCTTCCACCCCCACCTGACACTATATACCCCCCCTTCCATCCCCCACCTGACACTATATACCCCCTCCCATCCCCCACCTGACACTATATACCCCCCTTCCACCCCCACCTGACACTATATACCCCCCTTCCACCCCCACCTGACACTATATACCCCCTCCCATCCCCCACCTGACACTATATACCCCCCACCTGACACTATATACCCCCCTTCCACCCCCCACCTGACACTATATACCCCCCTTCCACCCCCCACCTGACACTATATACCCCCTCCCCTCCCCCACCTGACACTATATACCCCCCCTCCCATCCCCCACCTGACACTATATACCCCCTCCCATCCCCCACCTGACACTATATACCCCCCTTCCATCCCCCACCTGACACTATATACCCCCCCCCCTTCCACCCCCACCTGACACTATAAACCCCCTCCCATCCCCCACCTGACACTATATACCCCCTTCCACCCCCACCTGACACTATATACCCCCCACCTGACACTATATACCCCCCTTCCATCCCCCACCTGACACTATATACCCCCCTTCCATCCCCCACCTGACACTATATACCCCCCACCTGACACTATATACCCCCCTTCCATCCCCCCCCTGACACTATATACCCCCCTTCCATCCCCCACCTGACACTATATACCCCCCTTCCATCCCCCACCTGACACTATATACCCCCTTCCACCCCCACCTGACACTATATACCCCCCTTCCATCCCCCACCTGACACTATATACCCCCCTTCCATCCCCCACCTGACACTATATACCCCCACCCATCCCCCACCTGACACTATACCCCCCCCTTCCATCCCCCACCTGACACTATATACCCCCCTTCCATCCCCCACCAAACACTATATACCCCCTCCCATCCCCCACCTGACACTATATACCCCCCTTCCACCCCCCTCACACTATATACCCCCCTTCCATCCCCCACCAAACACTATATACCCCCACCCATCCCCCACCTGACACTATATACCCCCTCCCATCCCCCACCTGACACTATATACCCCCTCCCACCCCCCCACCTGACACTATATACCCCCCTTCCATCCCCCACCAAACACTATATACCCCCTCCCATCCCCCACCTGACACTATATACCCCCCCTTTCCATCCCCCACCTGACACTATATACCCCCTTTCACCCCCACCTGACACTATATACCCCCCTTTCACCCCCACCTGACACTATATCCCCCCTTCCACCCCCACCTGACACTATATACCCCCCTCCCATCCCCCACCTGACACCATATACCCCCCTCCCATCCCCCACCTGACACCATATACCCCCTTTCCACCCCCCACCTGACACTATATCCCCCCCTTTCACCCCCCACCTGACACTATATACCCCCCTCCCCATACACCCCCATGAGAGTATATGCTCCTCCCCATTACCCTACCCCCCCCCACCTGAGAGTATAGACCCCCTTCACCCCTAAACTACCCCCCACCTGAGAATATAGACCCCCTTCACCCCTAAACTACCCCCCACCTGAGAATATAGACCCCCTTCACCCCAACCTCTCCAAGGGATTCTGGGTCCCTCCCGCCACACATCTCCCCTTTCGTCAGGAGAATAACGACGGAGGAGACCCCAGATGGGTTGACCCACATAGTACCCCAAATTGTCCCAAACAGGGCATTCCTCACCCAGCGTCTCTCGGCCTCTCATAGAACATACTGGGGGAGGGGCCTGGACTTGTCCTTCAGCCACTGGAGAGAAGACAGGGTGGCTGGGCTCACTACCGGGGGCGGCCTGTCGCGTTTCCCGGGGGGCGGCCTGTCGCGTTTCCCGGGGGGCGGTCCGTCGAGTTTCCCGGGGGGGCGGTCCGTCGCGTTTCCCGGGGGGGCGGTCCGTCGCGTTTCCCGGGGGGGCGGTCCGTCGCGTTTCCCGGGGGGGCGGTCCGTCGCGTTTCCCGGGGGGGCGGTCCGTCGCGTTACCCGGGGGGCGGTCCGTCGCGTTACCCGGGGGGCGGTCCGTCGCGTTTCCCGGGGGGGCGGTCCGTCGCGTTACCCGGGGGGCGGTCCGGCGCGTTACCCGGGGGGCGGTCCGTCGCGTTACCCGGGGGGCGGTCCGTCGCGTTACCCGGGGGCGGTCCGTCGCGTTACCCGGGGGGCGGTCCGTCGCGTTACCCGGGGGGCGGTCCGTCGCGTTACCCGGGGGGCGGTCCGTCGCGTTACCCGGGGGGCGGTCCGTCGCGTTACCCGGGGGGCGGTCCGTCGCGTTACCCGGGGGGCGGTCCGTCGCGTTACCCGGGGGGCGGTCCGTCGCGTTACCCGGGGGGCGGTCCGTCGCGTTACCCGGGGGGCGGTCCGTCGCGTTACCCGGGGGCGGTCCGTCGCGTTACCCGGGGGCGGTCCGTCGCGTTTCCCCGGGGGCGGTCCGTCGCGTTCCCAGCAGTCCAGCTGGGTATAGAAGGGTCCCTACATCAGCTTGTCGCTGGGAAGGGAGGCCGACTGCCCCGGCTCCCTGGGACTCGGCAGTTGGTGCTGGGCAGAGGTTGGTAGCACTCTGCCCTTCTGCCGGGTTTCTCTTAGTGGAGATCCTCAGACACCAGATCAAGCTGTGGTTGTGGATTGTTGTGCGCAGAGGTCAGGAGTGTTCTGCCCTGTTAGAGCTTCACATCCTCCGGCTGACTGTTGGGGAGGGAAGAGGACAGCCTCCTCTCCCTTCTCCCCCTGGATCCTGATCTGCTGCTCGGGAGTGACCATCTCCTCCTCACCCTGGGCCTCCAGAACTGCCACAGGTGTGGGGCAGAGGTCTTGGACCCTCAGTCCGGTTGCCAGCACTTCAGCTGGTTTGGTGTCATCATTCCGGGGCGCCGTCTGCTGCTGGGACGCCCTTTCTCTGGTGTACGGGTACTTGTTGGGGGAGGGGGGATGGCTGCATTCCCTCCCTGCATCTCTGAAATCCACTGGGGAAGAAGAACCACCACCTTCTCACCTCGGGCCCCGGAACCTGCCACGGTGTGGCGCAGGGCTCTGCAGCACTTCTGCTGGGGGTTCCCTAGATGGTTCTTCTACAGAAGAGTCTATTAAATCCCCAGTCTCTGGATTCTCGGTGGTGGTGGCCCTTGGGCCCCAGTGCCAAATCCTTTAGCAGGTGACTCATCCAATGAAAAGTCAAGTAAATCCCGGCTTTGTGTGATCCATGTCTGGGAATGAGGACATCTTCCCCCTAGCCGGTGAACTGACGCATTTCTCCATCCAATCTCATCCTGAGGAGAAACAGATTCGTCCAGTTGAGTCAACATTTGCTGCATCGGCCATAAGAGCTTTGCTTCCATAGCTGGAGGTGGGCAAAGCCCACGGCTACTCTGCCCCATTGCCAACTCTTCAACCGAGATTTCAGGACTGTCGGCTGGTACTTCTGGATAGTTACCGGCAAAGGGAGCCCCGCCCTGGCGCTGGGCAGAGTCTAGCAGCTGTCTGTAGGTGATCTCCGGCTCCCATTCCTGAGTGGCCACAAACTCCAAATCTTCCAGAGCACTTCCGAGACGTTCAGTAGCCCTTCTCTGTAATCCATGATTTCGTCCAACCGCCACTCCAAATCACTCCCAAAGTTCGTCCAACCGCCACTCCAAATCGCTCCCAAAGTTCGTCCAACCGCCACTCCAAATCACTCCCAAAGTTCGTCCAACCGCCACTCCAAATCGCTCCCAAAGTTCGTCCAACCGCCACTCCAAATCGCTCCCAAAGTTCGTCCAACCGCCACTCCAAATCGCTCCCAAAGTTCGTCCAACCGCCACTCCAAATCGCTCCCAAAGTTCGTCCAACCGCCACTCCAAATCACTCCCAAAGTTCGTCCAACCGCCACTCCAAATCACTCCCAAAGTTCGTCCAACCGCCACTCCAAATCACTCCCAAAGCTCGTCCAACCGCCACTCCAAATCACTCCCAAAGCTCGTCCAACCGCCACTCCAAATCACTCCCAAAGCTCGTCCAACCGCCACTCCAAATCACTCCCAAAGCTCGTCCAACCGCCACTCCAAATCACTCCCAAAGCTCGTCCAACCGCCACTCCAAATCACTCCCAAAGCTCGTCCAACCGCCACTCCAAATCACTCCCAAAGCTCGTCCAACCGCCACTCCAAATCACTCCCAAAGCTCGTCCAACCGCCACTCCAAATCGCTCTCAAAGTTGGGGTCCCCTGACAGCTTCACATACAATGGTCCCCAGGCCGCCGTAGCCAAAGCCTTCCATTGGGCTGTCATCCTCTATCCAAGGACATGCTTGGTATAAATGCCACCGGAGGGCGCTGTAACTCTCATCCAGCCGCATCTCTGCCCAGATCAGCCTGCTTAATTCCGCTGTCCGCTCCTTGTGCGGTTCCCCCCTAAATACAGCACCCGCAATTAGGGTTGTCCCAATACCACTCTTTTAAGACCGAGTACAACTACCGATGCTCCTTATCGAGTACTCGCCCATTACCGATGCTCCTTATCGAGTACTCGCCCATTACCGATGCTTCTTATCGAGTACTCGCCCATTACCGATGCTTCTTATCGAGTACTCGCCCATTACCGATGCTCCTTATCGAGTACTCGCCCATTACCGATGCTCCTTATCGAGTACTCGCCCATTACCGATGCTTCTTATCGAGTACTCGCCCATTACCGATGCTCCTTATCGAGTACTCGCCCATTACCGATGCTTCTTATCGAGTACTCGCCCATTACCGATGCTCCTTATCGAGTACTCGCCCGTTACCGATGCTTCTTATCGAGTACTCGCCCGTTACGATGCTTCTTATCGAGTACTCGCCCGTTACCGATGCTCCTTATCGAGTACTCGCCCGTTACCGATGCTTCTTATCGAGTACTCGCCCATTACCGATGCTCCTTATCGAGTACTCGCCCATTACCGATGCTCCTTATCGAGTACTCGCCCATTACCGATGCTTCTTATCGATTACTCGCCCGTTACCGATGCTTCTTATCGAGTACTCGCCCGTTACCGATGCTTCTCATCGAGTACTCGCCCATTACCGATGCTTCTCATCGAGTACTCGCCCGTTACGATGCTTCTTATCGAGTACTCGCCCGTTACCGATGCTTCTTATCGAGTACTCGCCCGTTACCGATGCTTCTCATCGAGTACTCGCCCGTTACCGATGCTTCTCATCGAGTACTCGCCCGTTACCGATGCTTCTTATCGAGTACTCGCCCGTTACCGATGCTTCTTATCGAGTACTCGCCCGTTACCGATGCTCCTTATCGAGTACTCGCCCGTTACCGATGCTCCTTATCGAGTACTCGCCCGTTACCGATGCTTCTTATCGAGTACTCGCCCGTTACCGATGCTCCTTATCGAGTACTCGCCCGTTACCGATGCTTCTTATCGAGTACTCGCCCGTTACCGATGCTTCTTATAGAGTACTCGCCCGTTACCGATGCTTCTTATCGAGTACTCGCCCGTTACCGATGCTTCTTATAGAGTACTTGCCCGTTACCGATGCTTCTTATCGAGTACTCGCCCGTTACCGATGCTTCTTATCGAGTACTCGCCCGTTACCGATGCTCCTTATCGAGTACTCGCCCGTTACCGATGCTTCTTATCGAGTACTCGCCCGTTACCGATGCTTCTTATCGAGTACTCGCCCGTTACCGATGCTTCTTATCGAGTACTCGCCCGTTACCGATGCTTCTTATCGAGTACTCGCCCGTTACCGATGCTCCTTATCGAGTACTCGCCCGTTACCGATGCTTCTTATCGAGTACTCGCCCGTTACCGATGCTCCTTATCGAGTACTCGCCCGTTACCGATGCTTCTTATCGAGTACTCGCCCGTTACCGATGCTTCTTATAGAGTACTCGCCCGTTACCGATGCTTCTTATCGAGTACTCGCCCGTTACCGATGCTTCTTATCGAGTACTCGCCCGTTACCGATGCTTCTTATCGAGTACTCGCCCGTTACCGATGCAGTATATACCGCTCTCCCCCCACCCGACAGTATATACCGTTCTCTCCCCCCCCCCCCAACCCGACAGTATATACCGTTCTCCTCCCCCCCACCCGACAGTATATACCGTTCTCTCCCCCCACCTGACAGTATATACCGTTCTCCCCCCACCCGACAGTATATACCGTTCTCTCCCCCCACCCGACAGTATATACCGTTCTCTCCCCCCACCCGACAGTATATACCGTTCTCTCCCCCCACCCGACAGTATATACCGTTCTCTCCCCCCACCCGACAGTATATACCGTTCTCTCCCCCCACCCGACAGTATATACCGCTCTCCCCCCACCCGACAGTATATACCGTTCTCTCCCCCCACCCGACAGTATATACCGTTCTCCTCCCCCCCACCCGACAGTATATACCGTTCTCTCCCCCCACCCGACAGTATATACCGTTCTCTCCCCCCACCCGACAGTATATACCGTTCTCTCCCCCCACCCGACAGTATATACCGTTCTCTCCCCCCACCCGACAGTATATACCGTTCTCTCCCCCCACCCGACAGTATATACCGTTCTCTCCCCCCACCCGACAGTATATACCGTTCTCTCCCCCACCCGACAGTATATACCGTTCTCTCCCCCCACCCGACAGTATATACCGTTCTCCCCCCACCCGACAGTATATACCCCCTTCACCTCTAAACTCACCCCCCTCCTATGTAAACTGATGTTTTTCTCTTATATCTGATTTCTCTGCAGTATTTCCGCCCTCTTGTGATGGACTCCCATGGTGCCCCTGGGGGCAGTAATGTTCCCGCCTTCCTGGCCAAGCTGTGGAGTCTGGTGGAGGACCCCGAGACGGATCCCCTCATATGCTGGAGCCCGGTAAGTGCGAGCTTGGTGTGATACATGTGAAATATATGTAAATCCCGCGCTATCACCAGGTGGAGCTGCCGGTGTTCTATCACCAGGTGGAGCTGCCGGTGTTCTATCACGAAGTGTCCGGCTATCACTAGGTGGAGCTGCCGGCACTAAAAGGAACAATCAAAAATGCAGATAAAATAAAAACAAGTGCAGCGCTAATAAACTCATCAAGTGAGAAATAAATGTGACAATGTGATTCACAGCAATATATGACATAAAACATATCAAAATCTAGTTCTGCAAATACAAGAACTAAAAACATAAAGTGCAGAATATATAACGGGTCCGATGTGAAGAGGGTGCAGTCCGAATAATGTGTGACATCAGATCCAACGAGTGATAAACACCAACCAGCAGCCCAGGATGCTCCCAGAAGACGACGTCACACTCACGCATACACTTGGGGCGTCAGAATGATAAAGTGATTCCCGGGGTCCCAGATTAATGGATGCCGATCAAACTTTTCCAGCACAATCGTTACCAAATCAGAGGAGGGCTAATTCAAGGCTCATTAACAATGGTAAAAGTAAAATAGAAAGAGGGACGTAGCGTAATTCCGTATAAAATGTTGGTTTATTAAAAAAGTTGTTGGAAATACACCACATGCGTCCAATGGTAAAGCGCTTATAAGATCAAAACTGCAGTGTTTGAGCAGGTCAGCAAGCGTACCCGACGCATTTCGCTTGAGTAAGCATCATCTGCTTAGTGTAATACATGACCTGTAGCTGGGCTGCCGCGCGCCGCTTGGAGTGTAGCTGGGCTGCCGCGCGCCGCTTGGGGAGGGGGTGGGAGGAGCTGGGCTGCCGCACGGCTGCTGGGGGAGAGCATCATCTGCTTAGTGTAATACATGACCTGTAGCTGGGCTGCCGCGCGCTGCTTGGGGTGTAGCTGGGCTGCCGCGCGCTGCTTGGGGTGTAGCTGGGCTGCCGCGCGCTGCTTGGGGTGTAGCTGGGCTGCCGCGCGCTGCTTGGGGTGTAGCTGGGCTGCCGCGCGCTGCTTGGGGTGTAGCTGGGCTGCCGCGCGCTGCTTGGGGTGTAGCTGGGCTGCCGCGCGCTGCTTGGGGTGTAGCTGGGCTGCCGCGCGCTGCTTGGGGAGGAGGTGGGAGGAGCTGGGCTGCCGCACGGCTGCTGGGGAGGAGGTGGGAGGAGCTGGGCTGCCGCACGGCTGCTGGGGGGGGAGGGAGAGCTGGCGCACGCTGGTGGGGGGAGGGAGAGCTGGCGCGCGTTGGTGGGGGGGAGGGAGAGCTGGCGCGCGTTGGTGGGGGGGAGGGAGAGCTGGCGCGCGTTGCTTGGGGTGGAGCTGGGCTGGCGGGCGCTGCTTGGGGTGGAGCTGGGCTGGCGGGCGCTGCTTGGGGTGGAGCTGGGCTGGCGGGCGCTGCTTGGGGTGGAGCTGGGCTGGCGGGCGCTGCTTGGCGTGGAGCTGGGCTGGCGGGCGCTGCTTGGAGTGTAGCTGGGCTGGCGGGCGCTGCTTGGAGTGTAGCTGGGCTGGCAGGCGCTGCTTGGAGTGTAGCTGGGCTGGCGGGCGCCGCTTGGAGTGTAGCTGGGCTGCCGCACGCCACTTGGGGAGGGGGTGGGAGGAGCTGGGCTGCCGCACGGCTGCTGGGGGAGAGCATCATCTGCTTAGTGTAATACATGACCTGTAGCTGGGCTGCCGCGCGCTGCTTGTGGTGTAGCTGGGCTGCCGCGCGCTGCTTGTGGTGTAGCTGGGCTGCCGCGCGCTGCTTGTGGTGTAGCTGGGCTGCCGGGCGCTGCTTGTGGTGTAGCTGGGCTGCCGGGCGCTGCTTGTGGTGTAGCTGGGCTGCCGGGCGCTGCTTGTGGTGTAGCTGGGCTGCCGGGCGCTGCTTGTGGTGTAGCTGGGCTGCCGGGCGCTGCTTGTGGAGGAGGTGGGAGGAGCTGGGCTGCCGCACGGCTGCTGGGGGAGAGCTGGCGCACGCTGGTGGGGGGGTGGAGCTGGGCTGGCGGGCGCTGCTTGGGGTGGAGCTGGGCTGGCGGGCGCTGCTTGGGGTGGAGCTGGGCTGGCGGACGCTGCTTGGGGTGGAGCTGGGCTGGCGGACGCTGCTTGGGGTGGAGCTGGGCTGGCGGGCGCTGCCTGGGGTGGAGCTGGGCTGGCGGGCGCTGCCTGGGGTGGAGCTGGGCTGCCGCACGGCTGCTGGGGGAGAGCTGGGCTGGCGCTGGTGGGGGGGGGGTGAGCTTGCGCACGCTGCTTGGGGTGGAGCTGGGCTGTCGGGCGCTGCTTGGGGTGGAGCTGGGCTGCCGGGCGCTGCTTGGGGTGGAGCTGGGCTGCCGGGCGCTGCTTGGGGAGGGGGTGGGAGGAGCTGGGCTGCCGCACGGCTGCTGCACGGCTGCTGGGGGAGAGCTGGGCTGGCGCTGGTGGGGGGGCGGCGGAGCTGGCGCGTGCTGGTGGCGGGGGGGAGGTAGAGCTGGGCTGGCGCGCGCTGGTGGGGGGGGGGGGGGGGGGGTGGCTCGAGAGAGAGCTGGGCTGGCGCACGCTGGGCTGCGGCACACTGCTGGGAGGTGGGGGCTGGGCTGCCAAGTCACTGCTGGGAGGGGGGGGAGCTGGGCTGCAGAGGGGGTCAATGAGGATTGGGGGGGGGGCTGAGGAGAGAATCAGGGGGTGATTGAGGGGGTAAATGAGGATGGGGGGGCTGAGGGGGTGAATGAGGATTGGGGGGAGTACATTTCCTGTGTCCTTGGCGACGATGATCTCTCGGGACTGCGGAGTAATCCCTGTGTCTGGAAATAGGCGATGGATCAGAGTCAGCTGTCCGGTGCCCGCTGTGCCCCCCTCCTCACGCTACCCCCTGCAGGATTCCTCATAGCCTGCCACCTTCTGCACCCAGCAGATTTCTCCACTTCCCTCTGAATAAAGATAGTGTGAGTTCCGCACCTTTTATACCTGTATGGAGGGCCTTGTATTAACGGTCAGTGTGGTAGCCCGGGTGACGATCAGTGTGGTAGCCCGGGCGGCGGTGACGGTCAGCGTGGTAGCCCGGGCGGCGGTGACGGTCAGCGTGGTAGCCCGGGCGGCGGTGACGGTCAGTGTGGTAGCCCGGGTGACGGTCAGCGTGGTAGCCCGGGCGGCGGTGACGGTCAGCGTGGTAGCCCGGGCGGCGGTGACGGTCAGTGTGGTAGCCCGGGCGGCCATGTTTGGGTAGCCTCTGCTCTCTGAAGGCGGCTTCCTCCACATTCTCTGCAATCTGCTGAGTTTTATGGAAGATTGAGGTCTTTCTCAGGATGACGCACTCCTGAAATATGACATGCTGCGGGCGGAGTGACGTGCTGCGGGCGGAGTGACATGCTGCTGGCGGAGCTGCGGGCGGAGTGACGTGCTGCGGGCGGAGTGAGTTGACCTGCATTCCCTTAAAGCGGTTTTCCACCCAAAAATGGAACTTCTGCTTTAAGTACTAGTGACCCCCCTGACATTCCACATTTGGCATGTACATTTTTGTTGGGGGGGGGGGGGGCCCGGGCTCCGCGGGGGCCGGAAGGAAGGAAGGAAGATCACCCCTCCCCTCTCCCCTCCCCTCTCCCCTCCTTGCAATCCTCTGGGACACGTCGCAGGTCCCAGAAGACTGACCAACCATTCACAGCGCGGCTCACACCTGGCGGGCGCCCACAGGTAGAATGCCGGGGAGAGGGGCGGGGCTTCGTACGCCGCCATCGCTGAACCGCGGGACAGGTGAGTGTCTGATTATTAAAAGTCAGTAGCGACACTTTTTGTATCCCCTCAGTCTTGTACCGGCTCCTCTCCTGGACAGAAATACTCTGATTTCACCGCACACTGTGAGCTTCTCACCATGTGGATTAGAAGCTATTCCTCATTATCCCCCTCCTCTCTGTAGATCTATAGGGGTGTTGGGGGAGGAGTAGTCCTTATTATCCCCCTCCTCTCTGTAGATCTATAGGGGTGTTGGGGGGGTGGTCCCCGTTGTCCCCCCTCCTCTCTGTAGATCTATAGGGGTGTTGGGGGGCGGTCCCCGTTGTCCCCCTCCTCTCTGTAGATCTATAGGGGTGTTGGGGGGCGGTCCCCGTTGTCCCCCTCCTCTCTGTAGATCTATAGGGGTGTTGGGGGGCGGTCCCCGTTGTCCCCCTCCTCTCTGTAGATCTATAGGGGTGTTGGGGGGCGGTCCCCGTTGTCCCCCTCCTCTCTAGATCTATAGGGGTGTTGGGGGGCGGTCCCCGTTGTCCCCCTCCTCTCTGTAGATCTATAGGGGTGCTGGGGGGGGGGGCAGTCCCCGTTGTCCCCCTCCTCTCTGTAGATCTATAGGGGTGTTGGGGGGGGGGGCGGTCCCCGTTGTCCCCCTCCTCTCTGTAGATCTATAGGGGTGTTGGGGGGCGGTCCCCGTTGTCCCCCTCCTCTCTGTAGATCTATAGGGGTGTTGGGGGGGCGGTCCCCGTTGTCCCCCTCCTCTCTGTAGATCTATAGGGGTGTTGGGGGGGGGGGCGGTCCCCGTTGTCCCTCTATCACTGGACGCTCCCCCTTTATTTTCCATATTCGCTCCTCTTCCTGTGTTTTCCGTCTCCCCGGCTGTGAAAGGCGATCCCGGCGCTCCACACATGGATATCATTTGCTGTGTTGGGGGGGGGGGTAATATTCTACACTAGTAGCGGTCTGGCCGTCTTCCAGCCTCAGAGAGGAGGGGGGGGGCTGTCAGTGATGATTGTCTGTGAGCAGCCAAGTATCAGTCAGTGTGCAGACCTGTGTGCAGCGCTCGCTGGAAGCTTTGCCTGTGTGCGGCGCTCGCTGGAAGCTTTGCCTGTGTGCGGCGCTCGCTGGAAGCTTTCCCTGTGTGCGGCGCTCGCTGGAAGCTTTCCCTGTGTGCAGCGCTCGCTGGAAGCTTTCCCTGTGTGCAGCGCTCGCTGGAAGCTTTCCCTGTGTGCAGCGCTCGCTGGAAGCTTTCCCTGTGTGCGGCGCTCGCTGGAAGCTTTCCCTGTGTGCGGCGCTCGCTGGAAGCTTTCCCTGTGTGCAGCGCTCGCTGGAAGCTTTCCCTGTGTGCAACGCTCTCTGGAAGCTTTCCCTGTGTGCAGCGCTCGCTGGAAGCTTTCCCTGTGTGCGGCGCTCGCTGGAAGCTTTCCCTGTGTGCAACGCTCTCTTGAAGCTTTCCCTGTGTGCAGCGCTCGCTGGAAGCTTTCCCTATGTGCCTGGTGTTACATAGAGGATGCTGTCTATACATGTGATTTCTCTTTATCCAATCATATTACATTGGGACAGATATACAGTCATTGGCCAGAATAAAGGACCTCCGCTATTCACTACCATGTCACTGCAGAGACTCCGCCCACCACCCGCCTCTTCCTATACTGATCACTGTGACAGCTGAGGTCCAAGTCTCGGCCCCGCCTCTTCCTATACTGATCACTGTGACAGCTGAGGTCCGGGTCTCGGCCCCGCCTCTTCCTGCACTGATCACTGTGACAGCTGAGGTCCGGGTCTGAGCCCCACCTCTTCCTATACTGATCACTGTGACAGCTGAGGTCCGGGTCTGAGCCCCGCCTCTTCCTGCACTGATCACTGTGACAGCTGAGGTCCGGGTCTGAGCCCCGCCTCTTCCTGCACTGATCACTGTGACAGCGGAGGTCCGGGTCTGAGCCCCGCCTCTTCCTATACTGATCACTGTGACAGCTGAGGTCCGGGTCTGAGCCCCGCCTCTTCCTGCACTGATCACTGTGACAGCTGAGGTCCGGGTCTGAGCCCCGCCTCTTCCTGCACTGATCACTGTGACAGCTGAGGTCTGGGTCTGAGCCCCGCCTCTTCCTGCACTGATCACTGTGACAGCTGAGGTCTGGGTCTGAGCCCCGCCTCTTCCTGCACTGATCACTGTGACAGCTGAGGTCCGGGTCTGAGCCCCGCCTCTTCCTATACTGATCACTGTGACAGCTGAGGTCCGGGTCTGAGCCCCGCCTCTTCCTATACTGATCACTGTGACAGCTGAGGTCTGGGTCTCGGCCCCGCCTCTTCCTATACTGAGCACTGTGACAGCTGAGGTCTGGGTCTGAGCCCCGCCTCTTCCTATACTGATCACTGTGACAGCTGAGGTCTGGGTCTGAGCCCCGCCTCTTCCTGCACTGATCACTGTGACAGCTGAGGTCTGGGTCTGAGCCCCGCCTCTTCCTGCACTGATCACTGTGACAGCTGAGGTCTGGGTCTGAGCCCCGCCTCTTCCTGCACTGATCACTGTGACAGCTGAGGTCTGGGTCTGAGCCCCGCCTCTTCCTGCACTGATCACGGTGACAGCTGAGGTTTGGGTCTGAGCCCCGCCTCTTCCTGCACTGATCACTGTGACAGCTGAGGTCTGGGTCTCGGCCCCGCCTCTTCCTATACTGATCACTGTGACAGCTGAGGTCCGAGTCTGAGCCCCGCCTCTTTCTATACTGATCACTGTGACAGCTGATATCCGGGTCTGAGCCCCGCCTCTTTCTATACTGATCACTGTGACAGCTGAGGTCTAGGTCTGAGCCCCGCCTCTTTCTATACTGATCACTGTGACAGCTGAGGTCTGGGTCTGAGCCCCGCCTCTTCCTGCACTGATCACGGTGACAGCTGAGGTTTGGGTCTGAGCCCCGCCTCTTCCTGCACTGATCACTGTGACAGCTGAGGTCTGGGTCTCGGCCCCGCCTCTTCCTATACTGATCACTGTGACAGCTGAGGTCTGGGCCTGAGCCCCGCCTCTTCCTATACTGATCACTGTGACAGCTGAGGTCTGGGTCTGAGCCCCGCCTCTTCCTGCACTGATCACTGTGACAGCTGAGGTCTGGGTCTCGGCCCCGCCTCTTCCTATACTGATCACTGTGACAGCTGAGGTCTGGGTCTCGGCCCCGCCTCTTCCTATACTGAGCACTGTGACGGCTGAGGTCTGGGTCTGAGCCCCGCCTCTTCCTATACTGATCACTGTGACGGCTGAGGTCCGGGTCTGAGCCCCGCCTCTTCCTATACTGATCACTGTGACAGCTGAGGTCTGGGTCTGAGCCCCGCCTCTTCCTGCACTGATCACTGTGACAGCTGAGGTCTGGGTCTCGGCCCCGCCTCTTCCTATACTGATCACTGTGACAGCTGAGGTCTGGGTCTCGGCCCCGCCTCTTCCTATACTGAGCACTGTGACGGCTGAGGTCTGGGTCTGAGCCCCGCCTCTTCCTATACTGATCACTGTGACGGCTGAGGTCTGGGTCTGAGCCCCGCCTCTTCCTGCACTGATCACTGTGACGGCTGAGGTTTGGGTCTGAGCCCCGCCTCTTCCTGCACTGATCACTGTGACAGCTGAGGTCTGGGTCTCGGCCCCGCCTATTCCTATACTGATCACTGTGACGGCTGAGGTCTGGGTCTCGGCCCCGCCTCTTCCTATACTGATCACTGTGACGGCTGAGGTCTGGGTCTCGGCCCCGCCTCTTCCTATACTGATCACTGTGACGGCTGAGGTCTGGGTCTCGGCCCCGCCTCTTCCTATACTGATCACTGTGACGGCTGAGGTCTGGGTCTCGGCCCCGCCTCTTCCTATACTGATCACTGTGACAGCTGAGGTCTGGGTCTGAGCCCCGCCTTTTCCTGCACTGATCACTGTGACAGCTGAATTAAATTTTAGTGTTTTTATTTATTTTTTGATAATTTTTTTTTCCCTGTAACTTTGCATTTCATAAATGTGCAACATAAAAAAAATTTGCAACATCCACCATTTCATTCTCGGGGGTCTCTGCTTTCAGGAAATACATAATTTGGGGGTTTAAAGTAGTTTTCAAGCAAATAATATAAATTTTACTTTGTGTGCAAAAAATGTGAAACTTTCCCCAGTAGAGAAAGTGGTTAAATGTGTGTTTTGTGTCCCAGGAGGGGACGAGCTTCCATGTCTTCGATCAGGGCTGCTTCTCCAAAGACGTCCTTCCCAAGTACTTCAAACACAACAACATGGCCAGCTTTGTCCGCCAGCTCAACATGTGTGAGTATCCCCCCCCGCTGCTTCCCTTCACCCTGACCTCTTCCCCCCCCCCCCCCACTACTGCCCATCACCCTGACCTCTTCACCCTGACCTCCCCCTCCCCCCCCACTGACCATCACCCTGACCTCCCCACCCCCCCCCCCCCACTGCCCATCACCCTGACCTCCCCACCCCCCCCCCCCCCACTGCCCATCACCCTGACCTCTTCACCCTGACCTCCCCCCCCACTGACCATCACCCTGCCCTCCCCACCCCCCCCCCCACTGCCCATCACCCTGACCTCCCCACCCCCCCCCCCCCACTGCCCATCACCCTGACCTCCCCACCCCCCCCCCCACTGCCCATCACCCTGACCTCCCCCCCCCCGCTTCCCTTCACCCTGACCCCCCCCCTTCGCTTCCCTTCACCCTGACCTCTCCCCCCCGCTTCCCTTCACCCTGACCTCTCCCCCCCGCTTCCCTTCACCCTGACCTCCCCCTCCCCCCTCCACTGCCCATCACACTGTCCATCACCCTGTCCTCCTCCGTTCTTATCCCCCCCCCCCCCCACTGTCCATCACCCTGACCTCCCCCCCCCACTGCCCATCACCCTGACCTCTCCCCCCCCCCCCACTGTCCATCACCCTGTCCTCCTCCGTTCTTATCCCCCCCCCCACTGTCCATCACCCTGACCTCCCCCCCCCATTGCCCATCACCCTGTCCTCCTCCGTTCTTATCCCCCATCACCCTGACCTCCCCCCCCCCCCCCCACTGCCTATCACCCTGACCTCTCCGTTCTTATCTCAACCCACACCCCCCCCACCCACCCCCCCACCCCCCCCCTCTGCTTCCCTTCACCCTGACCTCTCCGTTCTCCCCCCCCCCAGATGGGTTCCGGAAGGTGGTCCACATAGAACAAGGTGGCCTCCTGAAACCAGAGAAGGATGACCCAGAGTTCCAGCATCCGTACTTCATCCGCGGCCACGAGCATCTGTTGGAGAATATCAAGAGGAAGGTCAATAATGTGAGTGAGGAGCTCCATACAGAGTGTCCCGGGACCCCCAGACTGACACCATGAGAGATCCCGGGACCCCTCCAGACTGACACCACGGGAGGTCCCGGGACCCCTCCAGACTGACACCACGGGAGGTCCCGGGACCCCTCCAGACTGACACCACGGGAGGTCCCGGGACCCCTCCAGACTGACACCACGGGAGGTCCCGGGACCCCTCCAGACTGACACCACGGGAGGTCCCGGGACCCCTCCAGACTGACACCACCATTCTTCTCTCCCTTTCAGCTGTCGGGAGGGAAGACGGAGGATGTGAAGGTTCGCCAGGACAATGTCGGCAAACTCCTAACTGACGTACAGCTCATAAAAGGCAAACAGGAGAGCATGGACTGCAGGCTGGTGGCCATGAAACAGTGAGTGAGGACCACAATGTCATCCTGTTATTTCATGGTGCAGGTGCTGTGTGTAGACCATACCCATAGTGGACTCCATAGATCCATGGTCCCCTGGCTCTCCCTCCCGGACTGGTGATCAGTATGGCTGTACCAGCTACTCCCATCCTCCCGTGCTGCTCCCCCATCCTCCCGCGCTGCTCCCCCATCCTCCCGCGCTGCTCCCCCATCCTCCCGCGCTGCTCCCCCATCCTCCCGCGCTGCTCCCCCATCCTCCCGCGCTGCTCCCCCATCCTCCCGCGCTGCTCCCCCATCCTCCCGCGCTGCTCCCCCATCCTCCCGCGCTGCTCCCCCATCCTCCCGCGCTGCTCCCCCATCCTCCCGCGCCGCTCCCCATCCTCCCGCGCCGCTCCCCATCCTCCCGCGCCGCTCCCCATCGGTCTATGGGAAGTACGAGGATCTGTATCCTTCCTATGATCTGTCTGTGGGTTCCTCTGTCAGTGTCACCTTTCCTCTGTGTAGATCTCTCTTCTGAAGTCTGCTCTCCTCTATCTGTACAGTGAGAATGAGGCTCTGTGGAGGGAGGTGGCCAGTCTGCGACAGAAACACGCCCAACAACAGAAGGTGGTCAATAAGGTAACACCTGAGGGGGTGCGGGATGTGTCTGGATGGAGTGGGGGGGGGTGCGGGATGTGTCTGGATGGAGTGGGGGGGGGGTGCGGGATGTGTCTGGATGGAGTGGGGGGGGGTGCGGGATGTTTCTGGGTGGAGTGGGGGGGGGTGCGGGATGCGTCTGGATGGAGTGGGGGGGGGTGCGGGATGTGTCTGGATGGAGTGGGGGGGGGTGCGGGATGTGTCTGGATGGAGTGGGGGGGTGTGGGATGTGTCTGGATGGAGTGGGGGGTGTCGGGATGGGTCTGGATGGAGTGGGGGGGGGGGTGCGGGATGT
>CM053030.1:538901044-538926044 GCA_028564925.1 Lithobates sylvaticus | reverse complement strand
CGGATGTGTCTGGGTTGGGGGGAGTGGGGGGGTGGGTCGGGATGGGGGGGGTCTGGTGGGGGGGGGGTGTGACGGGGGGGTGGGTCGGATGGGGGGGGGGGGGGTTGTGGATGGGGGAGGGGGGGTGTCGGGATGGGTCTGGATGGAGTGGGGGGGGGGGTCGGGATGGGTCTGGATGGAGTGGGGGGGGTGTCGGGGGGGGTGTGGGTCGGGTGGGGGGGGTGTCGGGATGGGTCTGGATGGAGTGGGGGGGGGTGTGGGGGGGGGGCTGGATGGAGTGGGGGGGTGTCGGGATGGGTCTGGGGGGAGTGGGGGGGGGTGTCGGGATGGGTCTGGATGGAGTGGGGGGGGGTCGGGATGGGTCTGGATGGAGTGGGGGGGGTGTCGGGATGGGGTCTGATGGAGTGGGGGGGGGGGGTGTCGGGATGGGTCTGGATGGAGTGGGGGGGGGGGGTCGGGATGGGTCTGGGTGGAGTGGGGGTGTCGGGGGGGGGGGGTGGGTGTCGGGATGGGTCTGGATGGAGTGGGGGGGGGGTGTCGGGATGGGTCTGGATGGAGTGGGGGGGGTGTCGGGATGGGTCTGGATGGAGTGGGGGGGGTTGTCGGGATGGGTCTGGATGGAGTGGGGGGGTGTCGGGATGGGTCTGGATGGAGTGGGGGGGTGTCGGGATGGGTCTGGATGGAGTGGGGGGGGTCGGGATGGGTCTGGATGGAGTGGGGGGGGGTCGGGATGGGTCTGGATGGAGTGGGGGGGGTCGGGATGGGTCTGGATGGAGTGGGGGGGTGTCGGGATGGGTCTGGATGGAGTGGGGGGTGTGGGATGTGTCTGGATGGAGTGGGGGGTGTCGGGATGGGTCTGGATGGAGTGGGGGGGTGTCCGGATGGGTCTGGATGGAGTGGGGGGGTGTCGGGGATGGGTCTGGATGGAGTGGGGGGGTGTCGGGATGGGTCTGGATGGAGTGGGGGGGTGTGGGATGTGTCTGGATGGAGTGGGGGGGTGTCGGGATGGGTCTGGATGGAGTGGGGGGGTGTCGGGATGGGTCTGGATGGAGTGGGGGGGTGTCGGGATGGGTCTGGATGGAGTGGGGGGGTGTCGGGATGGGTCTGGATGGAGTGGGGGGGTGTCGGGATGGGTCTGGATGGAGTGGGGGGTGTCGGGATGGGTCTGGATGGAGTGGGGGGGGTGTCGGGATGGGTCTGGATGGAGTGGGGGGGTGTCGGGATGGGTCTGGATGGAGTGGGGGGGGGTGTCGGGATGGGTCTGGATGGAGTGGGGGGGTGTCGGGATGGGTCTGGATGGAGTGGGGGGGTGTCGGGATGGGTCTGGATGGAGTGGGGGGGTGTCGGGATGGGTCTGGATGGAGTGGGGGGGTGTCGGGATGGGTCTGGATGGAGTGGGGGGGTGTCGGGATGGGTCTGGATGGAGTGGGGGGGTGTCGGGATGGGTCTGGATGGAGTGGGGGGGGTGTCAGATGGGTCTGGATGGAGTGGGGGGTGTCAGATGGGTCTGGATGGAGTGGGGGGGGGTGTCGGGATGGGTCTGGATGGAGTGGGGGGTGTCAGATGTGTCTGGATGGAGTGGGGGGGGTGTCGGGATGGGTCTGGATGGAGTGGGGGGGTGTCGGGATGGGTCTGGATGGAGTGGGGGGGTGTTGGGATGGGTCTGGATGGAGTGGGGGGTGTCGGGATGGGTCTGGAGGGAGTGGGGGAGAAGGGGATGTGACGGCTCCCCTGTCCTCAACAGGACTATGACCGCTGTAAATGCTTCCTTTGTCCAGAACCAGCACAATCCAAGATCCCCGCGAGCACCCAGTCATTAGCTATAACTCAATGTAGCGTAAAAAACATCAAACTGTTTATTGAAACATATGTACAGAGGGGTAAAACTCAGGGTGGGGTAAACTGTCCAATAACGATAGACGCACAGGTCAGGTGTATTCACACTTCTCATCAGTAAACAGTCTTAGCAGGGAAGGGCTGCTGGAGGAATCCCCCCTCACATAGACATACATCCCATAATATACTTTTCTCCAAAGGCAGACAGACACAATAGAACAATGGGATGCAAACAGTCCGACTAGCACAGATCATAGTCCTGTTCTCTGGGGGTGATTTACACATAGGAGGGGCCGGGGGAGCTGGACACGGAGTCTCCAGAGCTCTTCAAGGTGAGTTCCACAAGCCCCCCACCCAAAGTGACTCCCATCACACATCTCCCCTTTCGGCTGGAGACACACAGGAGGAGACCCCAGACGGGTTGACTCCGAAGTTAGTCCGTAGTTCCAGTCCCCCAATGCCGGTATCCACACATTACCCCAAATAGATTGTTCCAAACAGAGCATTACTCACCCAGCCAACCTCTGCCTCTCTCAGGGAACATGCCCGCTGCTGGGGAGAGGCCTGGACTGGCCCTTCTCCCTGGAATCCTTTCAGCCACAGGAGAGAAGACAGGGTGACTGGGCACACTCCCTCATGTTGGGGATCTGGGCCGACTGCCCACCATCCCTGGGGTATACAGGTGGAGACTGAAGTCCCATCCACTTTTGGTAGGTGAAAATCCCCCAGTGCTTGCAAAGCAAGGCTGACATCCTCCTGTCTCAGTGCCGCCCCATTTTCTGGGGTTGTCAGTGGAGACCGAAGTCCCATCCACTAGCACAGGAACTCCCTCTTCTGGTGAGGGCAGAGGCCAGCAGCACTCCGCCCTATTGCTGTGAGGGCAGACCACGGTCCAATCCACCGATATCAGCTCAAGCTACAGTTGTGTGCAGAGGGCAGTAGCACTTCAGCTGAGGACCCCACATCATCCACTCCGGCTAACCGCTGGGGAGTGACCATCACCTTCTCACCATGGGCCCCTGGAACCCCCGCAGGTGTGGGGCAGAGGTCCTGGACCCTCTGTCCGATGGTGCTGTTGGCACTAGGCAGAGCTCAGTGAAGGTGGGCCCTAATACCAGCTCTTCTGATGGAGGCTCATTAGGTTCTTCTTCCTCAGAAGAAAAGTCTATCAAATTCCCTGTCTCTGCATCTGGTGTCTGGGGATAGAGGTTCATCATCTCCTGTCCATGGAACCCAGAAGATGGTATCAGTGCTGGGCAGAGGTTGGCAGAGCTCTGCCCTGTTGTCAGCACTTCAGCTTTGGGGATGGCAATCTCCAGATTTTTCACTGCCGATTCCCTGGCATGCTGCTGGACAGGCACATTCCTCCATCCAAGATCATCCCATGCAGAAACAGGATCATCAAGGTCAGTCAGCACTTGCTGCATCCGCCATAAGACCTCCGCGTCCATAGCTGCAGGGGCAGGTTGGCAAAGCACTCTGTTACTCTGCCACATTGCTGACTCTTCGCCCAGGATTTCAGAGTTGCCAGCTGGTAGTTCCACATAGTCCCAGGAAAGGGAGCCCAGCCCTGGCACTGAGCAGAGTCTAGGAGATGTCTGTAGGCGATCTCCAGCTCCCAATCCTGAGCGGCCAGGAACTCCAAATCTTCCTGTGCCCAGTGCACTTCCGAGACGTTCAATCTTTGATCTCTGTGCTCCATTATTTCCTCCAAACGCCACTCCAGATCACTCCCAAAGTCGGGGTCCGCGGACAGCCTCCAGTACAACAATCCCAGGCCATTATAATCAAAGCCTTCCGTGGGCCTGTCATCCGCTGTCCACGGGCACACTTGGGCTACATGCCAACGGAGGGCTCTGTAGCTCTTCCTCCAATCATCTCTGCCCGGATCAGCCTGCCTAACTCAGCTGTCCACTACTGGTTGGGTTCCCCCAATAACAGCATTCGTACTTCATACTGCGACCAGTACCTTACATGGATGGAGGGGAGACTTTTTCCCTGGTGGTGCTCGAGAGCTAGCGCTTTCTTCCAGCAGACAGAATCGGACCATCCCAGCAGGACCTGCTCTGATACCGGTCCTCTGTGCTGTATCCGCATCTCTCACAACTTCCTTTGGAATTCCTCTTCCATGATGGCTGGTATCTGTACCTCTCCTGCTATCCGGGCCTTGGATCCAGGTGGTGGTTTGGATGTGTTTACTGCAAGAAAGCATTATCCCACCGCTGCCACCAATTGTGACGGACCCCCATACTCAACAGGACTGTGTCCGCAGTAAATGCTTCCTTTGTCCACCCTAATGGACACAGGGTGATTTACATATAGGAGGGGCTGGGGGGAGCTGGACACAGGGTTTTCAGAGCTCTTCAGGGTAAGCTGGGTTCCACAAGCCCCCCACCCAAAGTGACTCCCGTCATAGGGGGTGTGGGATGTGTCTGGATGGAGTGGGGGATAAGGGGATGGTGGATGTGTCTGGATGGAGTGGGGGATAAGGGGGTGGTGGATGTGTCTGGTGGGGGAGGGGTGCAGGATGTTTAGTATACAGCAGACATGGGGGATGGAGGGGACGGAGGGTGGTGGGGAGGGTGGGATATTCGGGGAGGGGTGTGGGATGTTCAGTATACAGCAGAGATGGGGGATGGGATGAAATGGGGTGGTGGTGCAGGATGTTGAGGATACAGCAGGGATGGGGGATGGAGTGTGGGGGGGGGGGGGGGATGTTCAGTAGACAGCAGATATTGGGAATATAGGGGATGGGATGGAATCGGGGGAGGGGTGTAGGATGTTCATTATACAGCAGAGATAGGGGGTAGGATGGAATGGAGATGGGGGAGGGGTGTAGGATGTTCAGTATACAGCAGAGATAGGGGGTAGGATGGAATGGAGATGGGGGAGGGGTGTGGGATGTTCAGTATACAGCAGAGATAGGGGGTAGGATGGAATGGAGATGGGGGAGGGGTGTAGGATGTTCAGTATACAGCAGAGATGGGGGATGGGATGAAATGGGGTGGTGGTGCAGGATGTTGAGGATACAGCAGGGATGGGGGATGGAGTGTGGGGGGGGGGATGTTCAGTAGACAGCAGATATTGGGAATATAGGGGATGGGATGGAATCGGGGGAGGGGTGTAGGATGTTCATTATACAGCAGAGATAGGGGGTAGGATGGAATGGAGATGGGGGAGGGGTGTAGGATGTTCAGTATACAGCAGAGATAGGGGGTAGGATGGAATGGAGATGGGGGAGGGGTGTAGGATGTTCAGTATACAGCAGAGATGGGGAATTGAGGGGACAGGATGGAATGATTGGGGGAGGGACATCTCAGTTGATTCATGGGACTGTATGTATCAGACGTTTCTCCATTGTCTCTTTCCAGCTCATCCAGTTCCTCATCTCTCTGGTCCAATCCAACCGGATCCTGGGAGTGAAGCGGAAAATGTAAGTGTGAACTGCGCTCTGCTTCTGTGTGCGCCATCATTAGTGTGATGGGGCTGTAGGGAGTCTTAGAGGGACTCTAGGGGGGTATGTCGTAATATAGAGGGTCCCCGGGACAGGAATGTGAGATCCCCAACACCTATTTATTATTGTGTGACTTCCACGTTACCCCCGCCCCGAATGTTTCGTCCACCAAACAGCCTGGTGAAGGGCCCCTTGGGGCCGGCTCTGGGTTGGTGTGGATTATATCAGTTTGACCCGAATGACCTCCTTACCCGCTTCAGCCCAGTTCCGACTTGTATGGGGGCCGTAAACTTTGTGACTGTAAAAGGGAACAGACCCCCATTCTACATACAACATCCACTGATGGAAACCCCACCCCCTCTCCCATGTTTACAGCCCTCCTGAATGTGAGCGGGCAGGCGGCCTCAGCACCGATTATCGGATTTCCATTCCTAAACCAATAAGAGATGATTAAACCGTCACACCCAGAGAGAAGGAATCGGGACCCGTGTCACTGGGCTGTGTGGTGCTGTAGGGCTCATGTCATTGGGGGAATACACAGCGGATTAGGCTGCAGGGTGTGCAATTATGCGAGGGATACCCGGCAGGTTGGGTTGTAGAGCCCAATCCATTGTGGGGATACACAGTCGTTGGTTTGTAGGGATCATATATATCAAATACCGAGCCTTGAAAAAGTATTCATACCCCTTGAAATTCCCCACATTTTGTTACAACCAAAAACATAAATGTATTTTATTGGGATTTTATGTGATGGACCAACACAAAGTGTCACATAATTGTGAAGTGGAAGGAAAATGATACAAATAAATATGTGAAAAGTGTGTGTGTGGGGGGGGGGGGGGGCATTTGTATTCAGCCCCCTTTACTCTGATACCCCTGATTAAAATCTAGTGGAACCAATTGCCTTCAGAAGTCACCTAATTAGTAAATAGAGTCCACCTGTGTGTCATGTAATCTCAGTATAAATACAGCTGATCTGTGAAGCCCTCAGAGGTTTGTTAGAGAACTTAGTGAACAAACAGCATCATGAAGGCCGCGGAACACACCAGACAGGTCAGGGATAAAGTTGTGGAGAAGTATAAAGCAGGGTTAGGTTATAAAGAAATCTCCCAAACTTTGACCATCTCACGGAGCTCTGTTCAATCCATCATCGGAAAATGGAAAGAATGAATGAATGAATGAATGATTTGTATAGCGCTGCAACTGCGAACTGAATCGCCTCGAGGCGCTTGATCCGACCTGCGTTGATTCCTTCTTAGAAGAGGTGGTCTTGAGTTTTTTCCTGAAGGCCCGATGGTCTTTTTCTAAGCGGATGTTCGTAGGTAGAGCGTTCCATAGCCGTGGTCCTTGGACTGCAAATCTTCGTTCTCCCCTTGATTTGTACCGGGACTTGGGCACGAGGAGGAGATTTTGGTCGTTAGATCGGAGGTTGCGATTGGGAGTGTAGTGTTGTATTGGAAAGAGTATGGCACAACTGCAAACCTACCAAGACACGGCCGTCCACCTAAACTGACCGTGCCGGGCAAGGAGAGCATTCATCAGAGAAGAGCCAAGAGGACCATGGGAACTCTGGAGGAGCTGCAGAGATCCACAGCTCAGGGGGGAGAGTCTGTCCACAGGACAACTATTAGTCGTGTTCTCCACAAATCTGCCCTTTATGGAAGAGTGACAAGAAGAAAGACATTGGAGAGAGAAAGTCATAAGAAGTCCTGTTTGTAGTTTGTGAGAAGCCATGTGGGGGAGGGGAGCAAACATGTGGAAGAAGGTGATCTGCTCACATGACACCAAAATTCTACTTAGTGGCCTAAAAGCAAAACGCTATGTGTGGGGGAAACTAACACTGCCCATCCCCCTGAACACACCATCCCCACCGTGAGACATGGTGGTGGCAGCATCATGTGGTGGGGATGGTTTTCTTCAGCAGGGACAGGGAAGCTGGTCAGAGTTGATGGGAGATGGATGGAGACAAATACAGGACAATCTTAGAAGAAAACCTGTTAGAGTCAGCAAAAGACTTGAGACTGGGGGGGGAGGGTCACCTTCCAGCAGGACAACGACCCGAAACATACAGCCAGAGCTACAATGGAATGGTTTAGATCAAAGCATATTATGTGTTAGAATGGCCCAGTCACAGTCCAGACCTAAATCACATTGAGAATCTGTGGCAAGACTTGAAAATTGCTGTTCACAGACGCTCTCCATCCAATCTGACAGAGCTTGAGAGATTTTACAAAGAAGAAGAATGGGCAGAAATGTCCTCTCTAGATGGGCAAAGCTGGTAGAGACACCCCCAAAAAGACTTGTAGAGAAAGGGGTTCTACAAAGTATTGACTCCGGGGGGCGCCATACAAATGCCCCTCCCCCCCCCACACTTTTCATATATTTATTTGTATCATTTTCCTTCCACTTCACAATTATGTGACACTTTGTGTTGGTCCATCACAGAAAATCCCAATAAAATACATTTATGTTTTTGTTTGTAACAAAATGTGGGGAATTTCAGGGGGTATGAATACTTTTTCCAGGCACTGTACTCCATACATCCTCTAGAGGGGCTGAAGTGGCGGCAAACGAGGTGAGAAGAATATATAAATATATATATCTCTCACTTGTCATGGCGCTGATTGCGGTGGGAAGGTGGGAGATCCTATTGGTCGGCCTCCCTTGGGGTCCCTTTAGAGGGTTTCTAGAAAAATGGTGATGCTCCGGTCTTCAGATGCCGCCCCTCGCCTCTCACTCTTTGGGGGTTGGTACCAAGAGGGTCCTATTGTAGGGGGGACTCCCCGATCCCCAGATGTCAGCCATGTTGCTCTCCTGTATAATAACCTGACTGTGTTTCCTCCCACAGACCTCTCATGCTGAATGACACCAGCTCCGCCCATTCTCTACCGAAGTACAGCCGCCAGTACTCCCTGGAGCACGTCAACGGGAGCGCCACCTACCCCGTGAGTGTGGGCAGAGGGGGTGGACATGCCTTAGTGGGGTCCATGGGGGAATATCTGGTCCCTGATCATCACATGACATCAGTGCAATTTTGGGGGGCGACAATGAAGGGTAACTGCCGTGGTTACTGGAGTGGGGGGGGGTGGACAATGAAGGGTAACTGCCGTGGTTACTGGAGTGGGGGGGGCGGACAATGAAGGGTAACTGCCGTGGTTACTGGAGTGGGGGGGGGGGGGCGGACAATGAAGGGTAACTGCCGTGGTTACTGGAGTGGGGGGGGGGGGCGAGATCCTAAGTGATGTCGCAGGGGAGGGCCCAAGTCAAAGGTAGATTTCTGTGTCGCCCTCCAGCAGGGGGCTGTATCACTGGAGGGGCTGTAGATGGGGGGTTGATATCTGTGTCTCACCTCCAGCAGGGGGCAGTTTCACTGGAGGGGCTGTAGATGGGGGGGGGGGGGGGGGGGGGGTTGATATCTGTGTCTCACCTCCAGCAGGGGGCAGTATCAGTGGAGGGGCTGTAGATGGGGGGGTTGATATCTGTGTTTCACCTCCAGCAGGGGGCATTGTCACTGGAGGGGCTGTAGATGTGGGGGGGCCGGGTTTGATATCCGTTACTCACCTCCAGCAGGGGGTGGTATCGGGGGGGGGGGGGGGTTAATGCGCGTCTCACCCCCAGCAGGGGGCATTGTCCCTGGAGGGGTGGTTGATATCTGTCTCACCTCCAGCAGGGGGCAGTATCACTGGAGGGGCTGTAGATGGGGGGGGGGTGATGTCTGTGTCTCACCTCCAGCAGGGGGCATTGTCACTGGGGGGGGCTGTAGATCGGGGTTGATATGTGTCTCACCTCCAGCAGGGGGGCGGTATCGGGGGGGGGGGGGGGGGGGTTGATATGTGTCTCACCTCCAGCAGGGGGGCGGTATCGGGGGGGGGGGGGTTGATATGTGTCTCACCCCCAGCAGGGGGCATTGTCACTGGAGGGGCTGTAGATGGGGGGGGTTATATCCGTGTCTCACCTCCAGCAGGGGGCATTGTCACTGGAGGGGCTGTAGATGGGGGGGGTTATATCCGTGTCTCACCTCCAGCAGGGGGCATTGTCACTGGAGGGGCTGTAGATGGAGGGGGGTGGTTGATATCTGTCTCACCTCCAGCAGGGGGCAGTATTGGGGGCGGAGCTGTAGGCTGATCTCTCTGTATCCCCCATGCAGGGCTCTTTCTCTGGATACACGGACTCGGCTCTTTATTCTCCGGAACCCCTAGAAGGACCCATCATCTCCGATGTGACGGAAGTTGCCCAGTCCAGCCCCTCGGTGTCCCCGTGCCCCAGCCTGGAGGGCAGGTGAGTCTCTGGACGGAGGGGGCGGGGTCCTGTACTGTACATTGGACAGACTGTGATGTCATGTCTCCTCCTCGCAGTCCTGTTATCCTCATCAAGGAAGAGCCGCCCTCCCCCAGCAGCCCCGCCCTCAGTGAGTGCAGCTCCGCCCTCAGTGAGCACAGCCCGGTGTCACAGGAGGAGAACGTTCTGTCGCCTTCCACCTTCATCAACTCCATCCTCCAGGAGAACGAATCCAGTGAAGGGACCGCCAAAGAGGGAGGAGCTGCCCCACCTCCACAGCCCTGCCTGAGTGTGGCCCGGCTGGACAAGTGAGTGAGACTGACTGCACGCTGCTACGGTGTAAGCGTGCGACCATAGAGGATCATACTGACCGCACACTGCTATGGCCACTTGTTGGGCGCTGGGGGTTGGTGTTGGGTGCTGGGCGGACGGGGGCCCCGCAGGGGGGCTGTTGGGTGCTGGGCGGACGGGGGCCCCCGCAGGGGGGCTGTTGGGTGCTGGGCGGACAGGGGGCCCCGCAGGGGGGCTGTTGGGTGCTGGGCGGACGGGGGGCCCCGCAGGGGGGCTGTTGGGTGCTGGGCGGACGGGGGGCCCCGCAGGGGGGCTGTTGGGTGCTGGGCGGACGGGGGGCCCCGCAGGGGGGCTGTTGGGTGCTGGGCGGACGGGGGGCCCCGCAGGGGGGCTGTTGGGTGCTGGGCGGACGGGGGGCCCCGCAGGGGGGCTGTTGGGTGCTGGGCGGACGGGGGGCCCCGCAGGGGGGCTGTTGGGTGCTGGGCGGACGGGGGGCCCCGCAGGGGGGCTGTTGGGTGCTGGGCGGACGGGGGGCCCCGCAGGGGGGCTGTTGGGTGCTGGGCGGACGGGGGGCCCCGCAGGGGGGCTGTTGGGTGCTGGGCGGACGGGGGCCCCGCAGGGGGGCTGTTGGGTGCTGGGCGGACGGGGGCCCCGCAGGGGGTTGGTGTTTGGATGAGGCCCCTCTGCTGTTCCTCTCTCTGTACTCTTATGTTTGTCTCTTTTTCAGCATCACTTGCAGTCGACAGATGTCAGAAGTGTCCCGCCTATTACCCAGCGCCACCTGCTGCTCATCCTCCTCACTGCAGAGCAGAAGCGAGCCTGGGTTAGATCTGTTTTTTTCTGTCTCTGGGCTCTCAGGATAGAGCCTCCTCCTCCATCGCTGCCTGACTCCTCCTCCTCCTCCTCCTCCTCCTCCTCTCTCCTCCTCCTCCTCCATCGCTGCCTGACTCCTCCTCCTCCTCTCGCTGCCTGACTCCTCCTCCTCCTCTCGCTGCCTGACTCCTCCTCCTCCTCCTCCTCCTCCTCCTCTCCTCCTCTCGCTGCCTGACTCCTCCTCCTCCTCTCCTCCTCCTCCTCCTCCTCCTCCTCCTCCTCTCGCTGCCTGACTCCTCCTCCTCCTCCTCCTCCTCCTCCTCCTCCTCCTCCTCTCGCTGCCTGACTCCTCCTCCTCCTCCTCCTCCTCCTCCTCTCGCTGCCTGACTCCTCCTCCTCCTCCTCCTCTCGCTGCCTGACTCCTCCTCCTCCTCTCGCTGCCTGACTCCTCCTCCTCCTCCTCCTCCTCTCGCTGCCTGACTCCTCCTCCTCCTCCTCCTCCTCCTCTCGCTGACTGACTCCTCCTCCTCCTCCTCCTCCTCCTCCTCCTCTCGCTGCCTGACTCCTCCTCCTCCTCCTCCTCCTCCTCCTCTCGCTGCCTGACTCCTCCTCCTCCTCCTCTCGCTGCCTGACTCCTCCTCCTCCCTCCTCCTCCTCCTCTCGCTGCCTGACTCCTCCTCCTCCTCCTCCTCTCGCTGCCTGACTCCTCCTCCTCCTCCTCCTCTCGCTGCCTGACTCCTCCTCCTCCTCCTCTCGCTGCCTGACTCCTCCTCCTCCTCCTCTCGCTGCCTGACTCCTCCCTGTCCTGTGTCTGGGGTCACCAATTCACTACAACTACCTTCTATACTCCTCTTCGTCATTTCATTATCCTCCCTTTATCCTCGCGCTCTCTCTCTATCTCCTTCCGTATGATTTGCATAAAACTCAACCATATTAAGCAGTGCATTCTGGGTAATGAGAAGGATGAATGCTGGGTAAATACTGATCACATGATATGAGGAGCGATTGTTGGATATGTTGGTCATGTGCTCACGGACCACGCCTCTCTTCCTGTGCTCTAGTCACCCCTCTTTAGCCCCTCCTCCTGCCCCCCCCCCCGTGTCCCCTCCTCCTGGTTTCATGTCTCCTCCTTGTCCCGTGTCCCCTCCTCCTGGTCCCATGCCCCCCCCCCCCCTGGTTTCATGCCTCCCCCTTGTCTCCTCCTTGTCCCGTGTCCCCTCCTCCTGGTCCCATGCCCCCCCCCCCCTGGTTTCATGCCTCCCCCTTGTCTCCTCCTTGTCCCGTGTCCCCTCCTCCTGGTCCCATGCCCCCCCCCCCCCGGTTTCATGCCTCCCCCTTGTCTCCTCCTTGTCCCGTGTCCCCTCCTCCTGGTCCCACGAATCCCCTCCTTGGTATTTTCAGCTTTTCATGTTCGGATCACTCTTCTCCTCCTCAGGAATGAGCTGAATGACCACGTGGACGTCATTGACTCGGGTCTGGACAGTCTGCAGAGCATCTTCAACACCCACAACTTCAGTGTGGACCCCGGAGCCCTCCTAGATGTAAGTGCACCCCCCCCCCCATTGTAATAGCAGTGTGTGTCCTGTCCCCCCCCCCCCCAAAAGAAGGGACCCCCCTTATAGCAGGGTGTGTGGCCCCCCCCTGCAGAGCCCTCCTCCCGGGTTGCAGCCTCTCAGTGTTATCTATACCATATTAATTCTCCCCACCAAGCCACAGCTTGTCAGTCTTGCAGCACCGTGATGTGTTTACAAATTTTGTGCCTGGCTGGTAGGCGGGCACTGTGTAGTGGAGGTAGGCGGGCACTGTGTGGTGGGGCAGTAGGTGGGCACGGTGTGGTGGAGGTAGGTGGGCACTGTGTGGTGTAGGGGGGGTAGGCGGCGGCGGTAGGCGGGCGCGGTGTGGCGGGGGTAGGCGGGCACGGTGTGGCGGGGGTAGGCGGGCACGGTGTAGGGGCGGTAGGCGGGCACTGTGTGGTGGGGGTAGGTGGGAACAGTGTAGGGGCAGTAGGCGGGCACTGTGTGGCGGGGGTAGGCGGGCACTGTGCGTGGGGGTAGGCGGGCATGGTGTCGGGGCGGTAGGCTGCACTGTGCGGTAGGTGGGCGCGGTGTAGGGGCGGTAGGCGGGCACTGTGTGGTGGGGGTAGGTGGGAACAGTGTAGGGGCGGTAGGCGGGCACTGTGTGGCGGGGGTAGGCGGGCACTGTGCGTGGGGGTAGGCGGGCATGGTGTAGGGGCGGTAGGCGGCACTGTGCGGTGGGGTGGTAGGTGGGCGCGGTGTGGTGGGGCAGTAGGTGGGCACTGTGTGGCGGGGGTAGGCGGGAACAGTGTAGGGGCAGTAAGCGGGCTCTGTGCGGTGTAGTGGGGGTAGGCGGGCGCGGCGTGGTGGGGGCGGTTGGCGGGCTCTGTGTGGCGGGGGTAGGCGGGCACTGCGGTGTAGGGGCGGTAGGTGGGCACTGTGTGGTGGGGGTAGGCGGGCACGGTGTAGGGGCGGTAGGCGGGCCCTGTGTGGCGGGGGTAGGCGGGCACTGCGGTGTAGGGGCAGTAGGTGGGCACTGCGGTGGGGGTAGGCGGGCACTGTAGCAGCCTGTGAGGTGAGACAAATGATGCTGCACACACTGGCTATGGGGTGCAAGGTGTCCCCACTTCAGGCTGAGAGGTGTGCTAAGGGATGCGCATTGACTAATCCCACCCCAGGCTGACTTCCCCCAGGCTAAGGGGTATGAACTGCCCTCCCTCTTCCTCCATGCTGATGATCCCCCACCCCAGGCGGACTTCCTGCATGCTAAGAGGTGTGTCTACACCCCCCCCCCCCACCTCCCGATTAAGTGGTGTGCACTCACTACCACCACCCCCCCCCTTCTTCCCAATACCTTAGATGTGTGCAATGACCCCCCCCCCCCCCCCCCCCCCATCATCATCCCCGGACTAAGGGGTGTGTCTCACAAGTCTCCACCTTCTCTTGCAGCTCTTCAGTCCGGCTCTGAGTGGGCTGGAACTTCCGCTTACCGACCTGGACTCCAGCCTGGCCAGTGTGAGTATAGAGGAGGAGGAGCCAATAACCCAGATCCCCCCCCCCCCCCCACCACCGCTGTGCCATCAGTCCCATTTTTTTGTTCCTAAAGTGACTCCGTCCTGAAAGTGTCACCGAAGATCGTCCCTCCAAAGACCAATCTCCTGAATCCAACCTTGCTGGGGGTGTCGGGTTTCATGTGCCCCATCCCCCCCGTGTTGTGCGACCTGTAATTGGGCGCTCGGGGAAGAGGCGGGTTCAGGAGATCCTTTGGGGGACGATCTCTGTTAGTATAAATACACGAATAAGATAATTACAGATTGAACCAATCTTTATTGGATTGTATCAAAATGACATAAAACTGTATTGTATAATAATGTAACCGGAAAGAAAAATGCAGCTAAAACTACATGAAATACATATTCCAGCGAAAAAGGGGGGGAAAAAAAAGAAAAAGGAAAGAATAGAAAGGGGGAAGAAGGAAAAGGAAAGGAAAGAGGAAGGGAAGGGGAGAGAAATAAAAAGAAGAAATAAGAGGGCGGAAAAAAGGGGGGGAAAGAGGAAAGAGAAAAAGAAAAGAAAGAGAAAGAAAGTGAATAAAAGGGGAGGTGAGGGGGAGAAAGAAGGGAGGGGGAAGGAGGAAAGAAAGAGAGGGGAAAAAAATAGGAAAGGAAAGAGAGGGAGGAGGAAGGAGAAAAAAAAAATGGGAAAGGAAAAAAGGGAAGGGAGAAGAAAATGTGGAAAGAAAAAGAAAAGTGAAAAGAAAGGGGGGGAGAAAGGAAAAAAAAAAGGAAGGAGAGAAGAAGGGAAGGAAATGGGAAAGGAGGAAAAATGAGGGGAAGAGAAGTGGGGGAAGAGGAAGGGAGAAGAGCAGCTAAAACTACATGAAATACATATTCCAGCGATACAAAATCCGTGAAGATAAAGCTGAAAAAATGGTGCAAAATAATATAAATATATAGAAAAAATCAAAAAAAAAAAAGAAAAAAGAAAAGGAAATAAAATAAGAATAAATAAAAAAAAAAATAAAAAAAAAGATAAAAGAAAAATGATAAAGAAAAAAAATAAATAAAGGAAAGGGGAAAAGAAGAAAGGGAGAAAAAGAAAATAAAAACAAACATAAAGTTCATAAATTCCAAAGAAAAAAAAAACATACCATAGCAGTGATGCAACAATATACAGAAAAAATATAGACATACATTGTATACATAATACATTGGTGGCCAATAACACACAATAAGCCCTACGCGTTTCGTGATAATGATAATGGTGCCAATTTGACCACGTAGAAACCCGTCACCCCTATTCACCCAAACAAGATGAAGGCTAACCAGATCCCCGGTGACCCCCTTTGTTAACTGATAACATACCATAGCAGTGATGCAACAATATACAGAAAAAATAGAGACATACATTGTATACATAATACATTGGTGGGATTAACACACAATAAGCCCTACGCGTTTCGTGAAAACATTTCACTTCCTCAGGAGCAGGCGTAATCCCAATATCTATAAAAGACAAACAAGAGTAAATGTCACTATATCCAAACAGTATTGGTAGCTCAAAAATGAGCAAATAACTTTGTTAAAGACACACAAAAAAAATGGCTCCCATTGTCAATGCCAAGTACTCAGCAACAGGGCCGACTCCATGCGCGTCGCCCGCGGCAACTGAGGGGCCCAACTTGGCAGTGGGTTGCAGCGTAAGGACTACAGGATGAGGATATAATATGGATTTTCTATCTATAATTTTATTGGTCGGTTTATTATAACAATGAGAGAATAACAAAAAATATCCAGAAAAACACATTTCAAAAAGTTATAAATTGATTTGCATTTTAATGAGTGAAATAAGTATTTAACCCCCCAATCAATCAGCAAGATTTCTGGCTCCCAGGTGTCTTCTATACAGGCAATGAGCTGAGATTAGGAGCACTCTTCTTCAAGGGAGTGCTCCTAATCTCAGCTTGTTTCCTGTATATAACACACCTGTCCACAGAATCGATCAGATTCCAATCTCTCCCCCATGGGGAAGACCAAAGATCTGTCCAAGGATGTCGGGGAGAAGATTGTAGACCTACACAAGGCTGGAATGGGCTACAAGACCATCGCCAAGCAGCTTGGTGAGAGGTGACAACAGTTGGTGGATTATTCACACAAAATAACGATCGATCTCCCTCGGTCTGGGGCTCCATACAAGATCTCACCTGGTGGAGGTTCAATGATGATGAGAACGGTGAGGAATCCGCCCAGAACTACACGGGAGAATCTTGTCACTGATCTCAGCTGGGACCATAGAAACCAAGAAAACAACCGGTGACACACTACACCGCGATCGACTGAAATCCTGCAGCCCCCGCAAGGTCCCCCTGATCAGGAAATCGCATGTACAGGTCCGTCTGACGATCACTAATGAACATCGAATGATTCCGAGGAGAACCGGGGGAAAGTGTTGTGGTCAGAGGAGACCAAAATCCAGATCTTTATCCCCCACCGTCATACATGGAGGTCCTATGACCCCAAGAACACCATCCCCCACCGTCATACATGGAGGTCCTATGACCCCAAGAACACCATCCCCCACCGTCCTACATGGAGGACCTATGACCCCAAGATCACCATCCCCCACCGTCATACATGGAGGTCATATGACCCCAAGAACACCATCCCCCACCGTCATACATGGAGGTCCTATGACCCCAAGAACACCATCCCCCACCGTCATACATGGAGGTCCTATGACCCCAAGAACACCATCCCCCACCGTCATACATGGAGGTCCTATGACCCCAAGAACACCATCCCCCACCGTCATACATGGAGGTCCTATGACCCCAAGAACACCATCCCCCACCGTCATACATGAGGTCCTATGACCCCAAGAACACCATCCCCCACCGTCATACATGGAGGTCCTATGACCCCAAGAACACCATCCCCCACCGTCATACATGGAGGACCTATGACCCCAAGAACACCATCCCCCACCGTCATACATGGAGGTCCTATGACCCCAAGAACACCATCCCCCACCGTCATACATGGAGGACCTATGACCCCAAGAACACCATCCCCCACCGTCATACATGGAGGTCCTATGACCCCAAGAACACCATCCCCCACCGTCATACATGGAGGTCCTATGACCCCAAGAACACCATCCCCCACCGTCATACATGGAGGTCCTATGACCCCAAGAACACCATCCCCCACCGTCATACATGGAGGACCTATGACCCCAAGAACACCATCCCCCACCGTCATACATGGAGGTCCTATGACCCCAAGAACACCATCCCCCCCCCACCGTCATACATGGAGGTCCTATGACCCCAAGAACACCATCCCCCACCGTCATCATACATGGAGGTCCTATGACCCCAAGAACACCATCCCCCACCGTCATACATGGAGGTCCTATGACCCCAAGAACACCCCCCCCCACCGTCATACATGGAGGACCTATGACCCCAAGAACACCATCCCCCACCGTCATACATGGAGGACCTATGACCCCAAGAACACCATCCCCCACCGTCATACATGGAGGACCTATGACCCCCCCAAGAACACCATCCCCCACCGTCATACATGGAGGACCTATGACCCCAAGAACACCATCCCCCACCGTCATACATGGGAGGACCTATGACCCCAAGAAACCATCCCCCCACCGTCATACATGGAGGTCCTATGACCCCAAGAACACCATCCCCCACCGTCATACATGGAGGTCCTATGACCCCAAGAACACCATCCCCCACCGTCATACATGGAGGTCCTATGACCCCAAGAACACCATCCCCCACCGTCATACATGGAGGACCTATGACCCCAAGAACACCATCCCCCCCCGTCATACATGGAGGACCTATGACCCCCCAAGAACACCATCCCCCCCGTCATACATGGAGGTCCTATGACCCCAAGAACACCATCCCCCACCGTCATACATGGAGGACCTATGACCCCAAGAACACCATCCCCCACCGTCATACATGGAGGACCTATGACCCCAAGAACACCATCCCCCACCGTCATACATGGAGGTCCTATGACCCCAAGAACACCATCCCCCACCGTCATACATGGAGGACCTATGACCCAAGAACACCATCCCCCACCGTCATACATGGAGGTCATGGAGGTCCTATGACCCCAAGAACACCATCCCCCACCGTCATACATGGAGGTCCTATGACCCCCAAGAACACCATCCCCCACCGTCATACATGGAGGTCCTATGACCCCAAGAACACCATCCCCCACCGTCATACATGGAGGTCCTTTGACCCCAAGAACACCATCCCCCACCGTCATACATGGAGGTCCTATGACCCCAAGAACACCATCCCCCACCGTCATACATGGAGGTCCTATGACCCCAGAACACCATCCCCCCCCGTCATACATGGAGGTCCTATGACCCCAAGAACACCATCCCCCACCGTCATACATGGAGGTCCTATGACCCCAAGAACACCATCCCCCCCCACCGTCATACATGGAGGTCCTATGACCCCAAGAACACATCCCCCACCGTCATACATGGAGGTCCTATGACCCCAAGAACACCATCCCCCACCGTCATACATGGAGGTCCTATGACCCCAAGAACACCATCCCCCACCGTCATACATGGAGGTCCTATGACCCCAAGAACACCATCCCCCACCGTCATACATGGAGGTCCTATGACCCCAAGAACACCATCCCCCACCGTCATACATGGAGGTCCTAAGACCCCCAAGAACACCATCCCCCACCGTCATACATGGAGGTCCTATGACCCCAAGAACACCATCCCCCACCGTCATACATGGAGGTCCTATGACCCCAAGAACACCATCCCCCACCGTCATACATGGAGGTCCTATGACCCCAAGAACACCATCCCCCACCGTCATACATGGAGGTCCTATGACCCCAAGAACACCATCCCCCACCGTCATACATGGAGGTCCTATGACCCCAAGAACACCATCCCCCACCGTCATACATGGAGGTCCTATGACCCCAAGAACACCATCCCCCACCGTCATACATGGAGGTCCTATGACCCCAAGAACACCATCCCCCACCGTCATACATGGAGGACCTATGACCCCAAGAACACCATCCCCCCCCGTCATACATGGAGGACCTATGACCCCAAGAACACCATCCCCCACCGTCATACATGGAGGTCCTATGACCCCAAGAACACCATCCCCCACCGTCATACATGGAGGACCTATGACCCCAAGAACACCATCCCCCACCGTCATACATGGAGGACCTATGACCCCAAGAACACCATCCCCCACCGTCATACATGGAGGACCTATGACCCCAAGAACACCATCCCCCACCGTCATACATGGAGGACCTATGACCCCAAGAACACCATCCCCCACCGTCATACATGGAGGTCCTATGACCCCAAGAACACCATCCCCCACCGTCATACATGGAGGTCCTATGACCCCAAGAACACCATCCCCCACCGTCATACATGGAGGTCCTATGACCCCAAGAACACCACCCCCCCCACCGTCATACATGGAGGTCCTATGACCCCAAGAACACCATCCCCCACCGTCATACATGGAGGACCTATGACCCCAAGAACACCATCCCCCCCACCGTCATACATGGAGGACCTATGACCCCAAGAACACCATCCCCCACCGTCATACATGGAGGACCTATGACCCCAAGAACACCATCCCCCACCGTCATACATGGAGGTCCTATGACCCCAAGAACACCATCCCCCACCGTCATACATGGAGGACCTATGACCCCAAGAACACCATCCCCCACCGTCATACATGGAGGACCTATGACCCCAAGAACACCATCCCCCACCGTCATACATGGAGGACCTATGACCCCAAGAACACCATCCCCCACCGTCATACATGGAGGACCTATGACCCCAAGAACACCATCCCCCACCGTCATACATGGAGGACCTATGACCCCAAGAACACCATCCCCCACCGTCATACATGGAGGACCTATGACCCCAAGAACACCATCCCCCACCGTCATACATGGAGGACCTATGACCCCAAGAACACCATCCCCCACCGTCATACATGGAGGTCCTATGACCCCAAGAACACCATCCCCCACCGTCATACATGGAGGTCCTATGACCCCAAGAACACCATCCCCCACCGTCATACATGGAGGACCTATGACCCCAAGAACACCATCCCCCACCGTCATACATGGAGGTCCTATGACCCCAAGAACACCATCCCCCACCGTCATACATGGAGGTCCTATGACCCCAAGAACACCATCCCCCACCGTCATACATGGAGGTCCTATGACCCCAAGAAACACCATCCCCCACCGTCATACATGGAGGTCCTATGACCCCAAGAACACCATCCCCCACCGTCATACATGGAGGTCCTATGACCCCAAGAACACCATCCCCCACCGTCATACATGGAGGACCTATGACCCCAAGAACACCATCCCCCCCCCACCGTCATACATGGAGGACCTATGACCCCCCCAAGAACACCATCCCCCACCGTCATACATGGAGGTCCTATGACCCCAAGAACACCATCCCCCACCGTCATACATGGAGGACCTATGACCCCAAGAACACCATCCCCCACCGTCATACATGGAGGACCTATGACCCCAAGAACACCATCCCCCACCGTCATACATGGAGGTCCTATGACCCCAAGAACCCCCTCCCCACCGTCATACATGGAGGTCCTATGACCCCAAGAACACCATCCCCCACCGTCATACATGTAGGTCCTATGACCCCAAGAACTCCATCCCCCACCGTCATACATGGAGGTCCTATGACCCCAAGAACACCATCCCCCACCGTCATACATGGAGGTCCTATGACCTATGACCCCAAGAACACCATCCCCCACCGTCATACATGGAGGTCCTATGACCCCAAGAACACCATCCCCCACCGTCATACATGGAGGTCCTATGACCCCAAGAACACCATCCCCCGCCGTCATACATGGAGGTCCTATGACCCCAAGAACACCATCCCCCACCGTCATACATGGAGGACCTATGACCCCAAGAACACCATCCCCCGCCGTCATACATGGAGGACCTATGACCCCAAGAACACCATCCCCCGCCGTCATACATGGAGGACCTATGACCCCAAGAACACCATCCCCCGCCGTCATACATGGAGGTCCTATGACCCCAAGAACACCATCCCCCGCCGTCATACATGGAGGTCCTATGACCCCAAGAACACCATCCCCCGCCGTCATACATGGAGGACCTATGACCCCAAGAACACCATCCCCCGCCGTCATACATGGAGGTCCTATGACCCCAAGAACACCATCCCCCGCCGTCATACATGGAGGTCCTATGACCCCAAGAACACCATCCCCCACCGTCATACATGGAGGTCCTATGACCCCAAGAACACCATCCCCCACCGTCATACATGGAGGTCCTATGACCCCAAGAACACCATCCCCCACCGTCATACATGGAGGACCTATGACCCCAAGAACACCATCCCCCACCGTCATACATGGAGGTCCTATGACCCCAAGAACACCATCCCCCACCGTCATACATGGAGGTCCTATGACCCCAAGAACACCATCCCCCCCCCACCGTCATACATGGAGGACCTATGACCCCAAGAACACCATCCCCACCGTCATACATGGAGGTCCTATGACCCCAAGAACACCATCCCCCACCGTCATACATGGAGGTCCTATGACCCCAAGAACACCATCCCCCACCGTCATACATGGAGGTCCTATGACCCCAAGAACACCATCCCCCACCGTCATACATGGAGGTCCTATGACCCCAAGAACACCATCCCCCACCGTCATACATGGAGGTCCTATGACCCCAAGAACACCATCCCCCACCGTCATACATGGAGGTCCTATGACCCCAAGAACACCATCCCCCACCGTCATACATGGAGGACCCATGACCCCAAGAACACCATCCCCCACCGTCATACATGGAGGACCTATGACCCCAAGAACACCATCCCCCACCGTCATACATGGAGGACCTATGACCCCAAGAACACCATCCCCCACCGTCATACATGGAGGTCCTATGACCCCAAGAACACCATCCCCCACCGTCGTACATGGAGGTCCTATGACCCCAAGAACACCATCCCCCACCGTCATCATACATGGAGGACCTATGACCCCAAGAACACCATCCCCCACCGTCATACATGGAGGTGGAAAAATTATGCTTTGGGGGGGTTTCTGCTAAGGGGACAGGTCAACTTCACCTCATCACAGGGACGATGGGCGGGGCCATGTACCATCAAATCTTGGGTGAGAACCTCCTTCCCTCAGCCAGGGCATTGAAGATGGGTCATGGATGGGTCTTCCAGCATGACAATGACCCAAAACACACGGCCAAGGCAACAAAGGAGTGGCTCAAGAAGAAGCACATGAAGGTCCTGGAGTGGCCTAGCCAGTCTCCAGACCTTAATCCCATAGAAAATATGTGGAGGGAGCTGAAGGTTCGAGTCACCAAACGTCAGCCTGGAAACCTTAATGACTTGGAGAGGATCTGGAGAGGACAAAGTCCCTCCTGAGATGTGCAAACCTGGAGGCCAACTCCAAGAAACGTCTGACCTCTGTGATCACCAAGGGTTTCTCCACCAACCACTAAGTCATGTTTTGTGAAGGGATCACATACTTATTTCACTCATTAAAATGCAAATCAATTTATAACTTTTTGAAATGCGTTTTTCTGGATATTTTTGTTGTTATTCTCTCTCACTGTTATAATAAACCGACCAATAAAATTATAGACGATCGTTTCTTGGGGGGGGGGGTGACACATGGGCAGTGACATTGCTGGTTGGATGACGGATGGTAATTTGTACTGTTGGTGTTGCAGATCCAGGATCTCCTGTCTTCCCAGGATCAGCGATCATCTGACACCGACCCAGAAGATGCCGGTATGACCTCCTCTCTGTCTGTCTGCTGTGTGTAGAGACTGCCAGCGACTGGGGTGGGGATTGGATGCAGAGGGGCAGAGCGATGGGCTCGCATGCAGAGGGGCAGAGCGATGGGGTGGAGTGTTTGGATGCAGAGGGGCAGCGATGGGATGGAGAGATTGGATGCAGAGGGGCAGAGCGCTGGGATTGGATGCAGAGGGGCAGAGCGCTGGGATTGGATGCAGAGGGGCAGATCGCTGGGGTTGGATGCAGAGGGGCAGAGCGATGGGGTTGGATGCAGAGGGGCAGCCGTGGGGGTGGAGATGGGTTGGATGCATAGGGGCAGCGATGGGATGGAGAAATTGGATGCAGAGGGGCAGCCATGGGGTTGGATGCAGAGGGGCAGCCGTGGAGGGGGAGACTGGTTGGATGCAGAGGGGCAGCCATGGGGTTGGATGCAGAGGGGCAGCGATGGGGTGGAGAGATTGGATGCAGAGGGGCAGCGATGGGGTGGAGAGATTGGATGCAGAGGTGCAGCGATGGGGTGGAGAGATTGGATGCAGAGGGGCAGTGATGGGGTTGGATGCAGAGGGACAGCCGTGGAGGTGGAGACTGGTTGGATGCAGAGGGGCAGCGATGGGGTTGGATGCAGAGGGGCAGCCGTGGAGGTGGAGACTGGATGCAGAGGGGCAACGATGGGGTTGGATGCAGAGGGGCACCGATGGGGTTGGATGCAGAGGGGCAGCGATGGGGTGGAGAGATTGGATGCAGAGGGGCAGCGATGGGGTTGGATGCAGAGAGGCAGCGATGGGGGTGGGAGACTGGTTGGAGAGGGGCAGCGATGGGGGTGGGAGACTGGTTGGAGAGGGGCAGCGATGGGGGTGGGAGACTGGTTGGAGAGGGGCAGCGATGGGGTGGGAGAGATTGGATGCAGAGGGGCAGTGATGGGGTGGAGAGATTGGATGCAGAGGGGCAGCGATGGGGGTGGGATAGTGGTTGGAGAGGGCCAGCGATGGGGTGGAGAGATTGGCAGCGATGGGGGTGGGATACTGGTTGGAGAGGGACAGCCGTGGAGGTGGAGACTGGTTGGATGCAGAGGGGCAGCGATGGGGTTGGATGCAGAGGGGCAGCCGTGGAGGTGGAGACTGGATGCAGAGGGGCAACGATGGGGTTGGATGCAGAGGGGCAACGATGGGGTTGGATGCAGAGGGGCAGCGATGGGGTGGAGAGATTGGATGCAGAGGGGCAGCGATGGGGTTGGATGCAGAGAGGCAGCGATGGGGGTGGGAGACTGGTTGGAGAGGGGCAGCGATGGGGGTGGGAGACTGGTTGGAGAGGGGCAGCGATGGGGGTGGGAGACTGGTTGGAGAGGGGCAGCGATGGGGTGGGAGAGATTGGATGCAGAGGGGCAGTGATGGGGTGGAGAGATTGGATGCAGAGGGGCAGCGATGGGGGTGGGATAGTGGTTGGAGAGGGCCAGCGATGGGGTGGAGAGATTGGCAGCGATGGGGGTGGGATACTGGTTGGAGAGGGGCAGCGATGGGGTGGGAGAGATTGGACGTAGAGGGGCAGCGATGGGGTGGAGAGATTGGATGCATTGGGGCAGCAATGGGGTGGAGAGATTGGATGCATTGGGGCAGCGATGGGGTGGAGAGATTGGATGCATTGGGGCAGCGATGGGGTGGAGAGATTGGATGCAGAGGGGCAGCGATGGGGTGGAGAGATTGGATGCAGAGGGGCAGCGATGGGGTGGAGAGATTGGATGCAGAGGGGCAGCGATGGGGTTGGATGCAGAGGGGCAGCCGTGGAGGTGGAGACTGGTTGGATGCAGAGGGGCAGCGATGGGGTTGGATGCAGAGGGGCAGCGATGGGGTTGGATGCAGAGGGGCAGCGATGGGGTTGGATGCAGAGGGGCAGCGATGGGGTTGGATGCAGAGGGGCAGCGATGGGGTTGGATGCAGTGGGGCAGCGATGGGGTTGGATGCAGTGGGGCAGCGATGGGGTTGGATGCAGTGGGGCAGCGATGGGGTTGGATGCAGTGGGGCAGCGATGGGGTTGGGAGACTGGTTGAAGAGGGGCAGCGATGGGGTGGAGACATTGGATGCAGAGGGGCAGCGATGGGGTGGAGACATTGGATGCAGAGGGGCAGCGATGGGGTGGAGACATTGGATGCAGAGGTGCAGCGATGGGGTGGGAGAGATTGGTTGGAGAGGGGCAGCGATGGGGTGGAGAGAGGCTGGAGAGGGGCAGCGATGGGGTGGAGAGGGGCAGCGATGGGGTGGAGAGTGGCTGGAGAGGGGCAGCGATGGGGTGGAGAGTGGCTGGAGAGGGCAGCGATGGGGTGGAGAGTGGCTGGGGAGGGGCAGCGATGGGGTGGAGA
>CM053030.1:538816044-538896044 GCA_028564925.1 Lithobates sylvaticus | reverse complement strand
AATGAACAGATTATTGATCTACAGAATACGTCACATTAAGAAGAACAATCATTTCCTCCAGGAAGCCGGGGACTCCGCCCTAAATTGTGATTGATTCCTGGGCGCACAAAGAGGAACATGGGGGTGGACACCAATTTCCCCACAAGGTGGCGACACTTCCCTGCCACCACGCTAGCAGAAGGTCTCAGCTCTACCCCGACGTGTTGCGGAATATCACAATGTCATGTACATAATGTAGCAGGCAGTCTCCTTAAGTATATCAATTCTGGGGTATGTTCCTGGCACCCATCAGAGCTGAGGAAGTGGTATAGAAATGCTGTGAAATGTCTTTACTGTTAATATGATTGACCCCTGCTTTCTATTACGAGTCCTGAGCCAACCGCCCATTCAGCTGATCTCACCCCCCCCCCCCATCCTACATATTGGACAACCTTGACCCCACTGGGTTGGCATAGACACCCCCCTCCATTCTACATATTGGAGCCCCCATTCTACATATTGGCCGATCTTGGGTGGCCCTCCTGGGTTGGCAAAGACCCCCCATTCTACATATTGGCTGATCTCTGCCCCCCCCCAGGTTGGCATAGACCCACCCCATTCTTTGTATTAGAGGATCTCGGCCCCACTGGGTTGGTATAGACCCCCCCATTCTGAATATTGGCTGATCTCTGCCCCATGGGTTGGCATAGACCCCCCATTCTACATATTGGCTGATCTCGGCCCCCCTGGGTTTGCATAGACCCTCCATTCTACATATTGGCTGATCTCTTCCCCCCTGGGTTGGCATAGACCCCCCCCATTCTACATATTGGCTGATCTCGGCCCCCCTGGGTTGGCATAGACCCCTCCATTCTACATATTGGCTGATCTTGGCCCCCCTGGGTTGGCATAGACCCCCCCATTCTACGTATTAGAAGATCTTGGCCCCACTGAGTTGGCATAGACACCCATTACAGTTCCCAAGTTGGTTTTCTGGGTCCAGAATAGATTTTTCCTGCGGGTTGGGGGAGGGTGTATATCCTGCATGCTTTGTTGCTTGAATGAAGGTGATGATATCACTGAATGGTCTGCTGGGAATCATCCTCCGTCCTGGGGAGTCCTATAATTCCATCTGGCGCAGGATGGAATGGGGGACATTTAATAGAGAAAAGGAGACTCTGAGGAAAGATGAGGCACATGTGTTGGGGGAAGGAAGGGGTAAGGGTTGGGAGGGCAATGGGCACGATGGTGGTCACTTTCCAGCTGAAAGAGATAAAATAAATGATTATTCCTTAAAGTATGATGAAGAATCTTCCCCCACCCACATCTGGTCCAATACAGCATCACCATATCTGCCCCTGGGCTGTAGAGGTCCTGGCGGTTTGTGACGTCATTAAGGCCCAGCGGGCAGAAGAATAATATATATTCCATATCATGGAAATAGTTCCAACAAAGAGACATGCACTTTAAAAAGGTACAAAAGCCAAGACATTTAGTTTATGGTCGAGTGGGGAAGGAACCCGCCAGGTTTCCCTGCTGGTGAGTCGTCGTCGTTCCCCCCCCCCCCATCTAAGCATTGCCACCAGGCAAAAGCTGATCACAAAATCACACATTTTATAATAGTTACCTTCCAATGGGGACCTCTAACTTTGGAGAGAGCTCCCTTCACCTTCTCTTGTGGTTCTAGGACAGGAAGTGAATCCTTCCACAGGTAGAGACATACAGAAAAAAAAAAAACCTGGCAGGGGTTCCAACCATTCCATACTCCATGAAAAAAAAATAAACCACTGCTATATACAGTATAACCATTGATTGTTCACTGTGTATTATTTAGAAATATGTAAAGTAAATTTCTCCATTGCAAGACCCAGAATGTGACCCCATGTGTTCTCCCCAATGTTCTTTATTAGAAGATTTGTAATACAAAAGACTGAATTCAAAAATGGATGATAAGTTTTCTAACATGTCAGAAATTCCTTCTGCCCTGAAGCCGTGTTTGGGCCCTGCGTCAGACCCATGGCCATCCTAAGTATGAGGAAAAATAGGGCCTGAAGCCGTGTTTGGGCTCTGCGCCGGACCCATGGCCACACCAAGTACAAGGAAGAATAGGAGCTGAAAGCTTGTCTCAGTGCTGTACTGGACCCATGGCCATCCTAAATATGATGAGGAATAGGGCCTGAAGCCGTGTTTGGGCTCTGTGCCGGACCCATGACCATCCTAAGCATGGGGAAGGATAGGACCTGAAGCAGTGTGTGGGCCCTGTGACAGACCCATGGCCATCCTAAATTTGGGGAAGGATAGGACCTGAAGCCGTGTTTGGGCCCTGTGTCAGACCCATTGCCATCCTAAATATGGGGAAGGATAGGACTTGAAGCCGTGTTTGGGCCCTGTGTCAGACCCATGGGCATCCTAAGTATGAGGACGAATAGAAGCTGAAACCTCTTGTCTCAGTGCTGTACTGGACCCGTGGCCATTCTGAGTATGATGAGGAATAGAGCCTGAAAACTTATCTGGGCCCTGTGCTGGACCCATGGCCATCCTGAGTATGATGAGGAATAGAGCCGGAAGCCTTGTCTAGGCCCTGTGCTGGCCCCGTGGCCATCCTGAGGAATCGAGCCTGAAGCCTTGTCTAGGCCCTGTACTGTCCTCTACAGCAGACAAATAAACTTTGAGTCATACAAACCCCCCCCCCCCCTCCTGCACGTTCTGCTTCTAGAGGAACCATGGCTGTCCCCTGCTGAACACAAGCCCCTCCTCAGCTCCTGCACGTTCTGCCCCCTGGAGGAACCATGGCTGTCGCCTGCTGAACACAAGCCCCTCCTCAGCTCCTGCACGTTCTGCCCCCTGGAGGAACCATGGCTGTCCCCTGCTGAACACAAGCCCCTCCTCAGCTCCTGCACGTTCTGCCCTCTGGAGGAACCATGGCTGTCCCCTGCTGAACACAAGCCCCTCCTCAGCTCCTGCTCGTTCTGCCCCCTGGAGGAACCATGGCTGTCCCCTGCTGAACACAAGCCCCTCCTCAGCTCCTGCACGTTCTGCCCTCTGGAGGAACCATGGCTGTCCCCTGCTGAACACAAGCCCCTCCTCAGCTCCTGCACGTTCTGCCCCCTGGAGGAACCATGGCTGTCCCCATGCTGAACACAAGCCCCTCCTCAGCTCCTGTACATTCTGCCCTCTGGAGGAACCATGGCTGTCCCCTGCTGAACACAAGCCCCTCCTCAGCTCCTGCACGTTCTGCCCCCTGGAGGAACCATGGCTGTCCCCTGCTGAACACAAGCCCCTCCTCAGCTCCTGTACATTCTGCCCTCTGGAGGAACCATGGCTGTCCCCTGCTGAACACAAGCCCCTCCTCCCTCCTCGGCTCCTGTACATTCTGCCCTCTGGAGGAAGTTGCTCATTCCTCTGTCCAGTCCCTTGGGGTTGATATGGTCATTGCAGTGACTGATCACCATACTATCTTCTCTGTGACAGTTTTCCATCCTTTCGCAGCTCAGCACCAGACACAATCCCCTTTGTGTAAATGGAGTCTCCTGGATTGATGGGTCAGTCCAGAAGACTACAGTAGGTCTGGGACCAGGGTGCACCTTTATGATCTCAACATTCTACTCTGATTGGCCCACAAGAATCATGCCAGGTTTCTATTCATTACCTGGAAGTGTGAACGACTCCTGGGACTCGGGATCCTCATCTGCAAATAGAATCAAATGTGTAAACAAGATTTCCGGGATCTACGAGAACGATCGTCTGATTGGTATGGTAATCTTTTAGTGTCTTACTTTCTTTAGACTCCAGAGACTCGGCGGGAATGTCCAGGACGGGACCTGCCAAAGAGATAAAACATCAGGAGAGATCCAACCAATCACATCTCGCCATCTGGATGAATGTAAACTGAAGAGGCCAAACCCCCATCATCCAACATGACCCCCCACTCTACTGTGCAGAGTAACCCCCTACAACACCCCAATGTTTTAGTGGGAGGAGAATTCCCTGTGTGGGACGGAGGAAGCCGAGTCCTGTACCATGAGGACCGTGAAACCTTACAGGACAAGAGAAGTGCTACTGTGCAGTCCTTGTATATACGGACAGTATAATAGGAACAGATACCGAGAATTACACCTGGAAAACAGGACAAGAGAAACTTCTTACCCCATAATGGAACTCTACCCCACCGACCCTGCACACTGCCCCTATTCCCCACTGACCCCCCTACACGCTGCTCTACCCGCTACCGACCCCCTGCACACTGCCCTTATATCCCACCGACCCCCTACACGCTGCTCTACCTGCTACCGACCCCCTGCACACTGCCCTTATATCCCACCGACCCCCTGTACACTGCTCTACCCGCTACCGACCCCCTGCACACTGCCCTTATTCCCCACTGACCCCCTGTACACTGCTCTACCCGCTACCGACCCCCTGCACACTGCCCTTATTCCCCACTGACCCCCTGTACGCTGCTCTACCTGCTACCGACCCCCTGCACACTGCCCTTATATCCCAGCGACCCCCTGTACGCTGCTCTACCCGCTACCGACCCCCTGCACACTGCCCTTATATCCCACCGACCCCCCTACACGCTGCTCTACCCGCTACCGACCCCCTGCACACTGCCCTTATTCCCCACTGACCCCCTGTACGCTGCTCTACCCGCTACCGACCCCCTGCACACTGCCCTTATTCCCCACTGACCCCCTGTACGCTGCTCTACCCGCTACCGACCCCCTGCACACTGCCCTTATTCCCCACTGACCCCCTGTACACTGCTCTACCCGCTACCAACCCCCTGCACACTGCCCTTATTCCCTACTGACCCCCTGTACGCTGCTCTACCTGCTACCGACCCCCTGCACACTGCCCTTATATCCCACTGACCCCCTGTACGCTGCTCTACCTGCTACCGACCCCCTGCACACTGCCCTTATATCCCACCGACCCCCTGTACGCTGCTCTACCCGCTACCGACCCCTACACACTGCCCTTATATCCCACCGACCCCCCTACACGCTGCTCTACCCGCTACCGACCCCCTGCACACTGCCCTTATTCCCCACTGACCCCCTGTACGCTGCTCTACCTGCTACCGACCCCCTGCACACTGCCCTTATATCCCACTGACCCCCTGTACGCTACTCTACCTGCTACCAACCCCCTGCACACTGCCCTTATATCCCACTGACCCCCTGTACGCTGCTCTACCCGCTACCGACCCCCTGCACACTGCCCTTATATCCCACCGACCCCCCTACACGCTGCTCTACCCGCTACCGACCCCTACACGCTGCCCTGCATCCTACCGACCCCCCTACACGCTGCTCTACCCGATACCGACCCCCTGCACGCTGCCCTGCATCCTACCGACCCCCTGTATGCTGCCCTGCATCCTACAGACCCCTGCATGCTTCTCTACCTGCTACCGACCCCTGCATGCTTCTCTACCTGCTACCGACCCCTGCATGCTGCCCTGCATCCTACCGACCCCTGCATGCTGCCCTGCATCCTACCGACCCCCCTGTACGCTGCCCTGCATCCTACCGACCCCCCTGTACGCTGCCCTGCATCCTACCAACCCCCCTGTACACTGCCCTGCATCCTACGACCCCCCCCGTACGCTGCCCTGCATCCTACCGACCCCCCCTGTACGCTGCCCTGCATCCTACCAACCCCCCCCCCTGTACACTGCCCTGCATCCTAACGACCCCCTGCCCTTGTATCCCACCGACCCCCCTGTACGCTGCTCTGCATCCTACCGACCCCCCCCTGTACGCTGCCCTGCATCCTACCGACCCCCCCCCCCCCTGTACCACTGCCCTGCATCCTAACGACCCCCTGCCCTTGTATCCCACCGACCCCCCTGTACGCTGCTCTGCATCCTACCGACCCCCTCTGTACGCTGCCCTGCATCCTACCGACCCCCCCCCCCCCGTACACTGCCCTGCATCCTAACGACCCCCCCGTACACTGCCCTGCATCCTAACGACCCCCTGCCCTTGTATCCCACCGACCCCCCCTGTACGCTGCTCTGCATCCTACCGACCTCCTGTACACTGCCCTTATATCCCACGACCCCTGCACGCTGCTCTACCTGCTACCGGCCTCTGTATTCTGCCCTGCATCCTACCGACCCCCCTGTACGCTGCCCTGCATCCTACCGACCCCCCTGTACGCTGCCCTGCATCCTACCGACCCCCTGCACGCTGCCCTGCATCCTACCGACCTCCTGTACACTGCCCTTATATCCCACGACCCCTGCACGCTGCTTTACCTGCTACTGACCCCCTGTACGCTGCCCTGCATCCTACCGACCCCCCTGCATGCTGCTCTACCCGCTACCGACCCCCCTGCACGCTGCTCTACCTGCTACCGACCCCTGCACGCTGCCCTTATATCCCACCGACCCCCCTGCACACTGCCCTTATATCCCACCGACACACATGCACGCTGCTCTACCTGCTACCGACCCCTGCGCGTTGCTCTACCTGCTACGGACCTCTGAACGCTGCCCTGCATCCTACTGACACCCCCCCTGTACGCTGCCCTGCATCCTACCTACCCCCCCCCCCGTAATCCTACCGCTACCCCGACCCCACGTCCTAACGCATCCTACCGACCTCCCCGTACGCTGCCCCGCATCCTACCAACCCCCCCGTACGCTGCCCCGCATTCCTACCGACCCCCCCCCCCGTACGCTTCCTACCGACCCCCTGTACGCTGCCCGCCCATCCTACAGCCCCGTACGCTACATTCCTACGACAGCTGCCCCGCATCCTACCGACCCCGACCCCCCCCCCGTACGCTGCCCCGCATCCTACCGACCCCCCCCCCGTACGCTGCCGCATACCTACAGTACGCTACTACCGGACCCCAACCCCCGTACGCTGCCCCGCATCCTACCGACCCCCCCCCCCGACCCTGCCCCCCCTTACCGACCCCCCGTTTACGCTGCCCCGCATCGTGCCCCGCATACCGACCCCCCCCCCCCCCCGTACGCTGCTGCCCCACATCCTACCGACCCCCCCCCCCCCCCAGCATCCTACCGACCCCCACTTAGTACCGACCCCCCGTACGCTGCCCCGCATCCTACCGACCCCCCCCCCCCCCCCCCCCCCCCCCCCCCCCACGCCCCCCCGCATCCCCCCCCCCCCGTACGCTGCCCCGCATCCTACCAATCCTACCTACCAATCCTTCTTACATTGGCCAGACCTCAGAACACAGCCAGGCCCACACCTAGTGCGCTTTAGCCTGCAGTTCTAGTTGAAAAATAACAGCGAGAGAAGGGCGCACCGACCAAAATTATATTCCAAACAAAAGCAACAAGGGTTGTACTCACACACGTAGTATAATGGATCGTCACAACACAGGCTGATGTGAACGATCGTCCTCAGGTCAGATGTAGATGGCCAGTGATGTGGGAAGACCAGGTGGTGTTGGAAAAACGGATGCGTTTCGAGGGAGAATCCGTTTCCTCAGAGCCGAAGTGGGCGATCGTTCTCATCAGCCTGTGTTGGGACGTCCCTTTATACTACGTTTGTATGTTGTACGAATATTGTTGCTTTTATTTGGAATAAAATGTGTTTTGGTCATGCCGTAGTTCGGTGTTCCCTTCTCTCGCTAGTATTTTACCGTTTTATGAACACCGATTGTACCAAGGAGGGCAGCGAGGCCGACGGCGTGGAAAGAAGTGGTCTGTACCATCCCCGGGCCCACTACGTTTGTGCGGTACCAGTTCTGCCTTCATGATGGACTCCGGCATCAGCCGAGTGTTGGTGACCAATCACTCCCCAGAAATTAAATACGATCGTTCGGGAAGATCTCCACCTCTGAAGATTGTCTATACATTTCATGGGAGAGGTGCGCCATCTAGTGACCACTCCTGGTACACACACCCACCACCATCGAGCTGGGGACCCCAATCCTGGCTGAGAGTTGCCAGGCTCATCTACAGCCAATCAAATCACCAGGAACCGTGTGAGGCAGACAGGCCCGGTATTGGTCCTCACCTGCCGCTGCGCTCTCCGCGTTCTCGCTGTTGGACGACTCGCTGTTGGACGACTCGCTGTTGGACGACGCGCTCTCTGCCGTCCCGTCCGTCTGCAGCCTCTGACCTCCCGGGAAGCTGACCGGACCCTCTGTGGAGGAGAGGAGAGTGAATCCCGAGGATAGACATGACCCAGGGAGGGGCTGTGTGACCGGAGCTTACCTGAGGGCTGGGGCGTGGTCTCCGGCAGGGAATTGGCATCAGCTGGAAAATACCAAAGAGAACCATCAATCACCATATCAGATCCCACCCCCCCCCCCCCCCATGACACACAAATATCCCGAGCTGCCTTCTCCTCTGCTGGACTACACAACACCTCCCCCATCCTCATAACCTCCCCTTCTCTCCTGGACTACAGAACACCTTACCCATAATCCCCATAACCCCCCTCTCTGCTGGACTACACAACACCTCCCCCACAACCCTCCCAAACACACACATAACCCCCCCCCTCTGCTGGACTACAGAACACCTTCCCCACCATCCCCATACCCCCCCCGCTCTGCTGGACTACAGAACACCTCCACCATCCTCAATCCCATTACTACCCCTTATCTGCTGGAATACAGAACACCTCCGCCATCCTCATCCCCATAACTCCCCTTCTCTGCTGGACTACAGAACACGCCCCCCCACTTCTCTTTTTGACTACAGAGCTCCTCCCCAATCCTCATCTCCATAAGTCCTCCTTCTCTGCTGGACTACAGAACACCTTCCCACTATAACTTCTCATCTCCACCCCCTTCCCTCCATAACCCCCCCTTCTCATCACCATAACTACTCCCCCCTCCTCGCCATTTGCATACACCCCCCCCCCTCTTCTTTGTAACATAATAGAGGTGTTCTGTAGTCCAGCAAGGAACACTTATGCAGGCCTGACAACACAGCTTGGGATTGCAGAGGAGGCGGCAATTTCACCCCACACAGGAAGTCAGGAGCCCCTTCCTGGTAGGTATATAGCAGGGACACCCATCAAACACCTCTGGGGTTACAATCTCTTAAAGGGCCAGCAGGGAGCTGTCGGGATAAAGAGACAAACTGGGGGGGTTGCGCCTCGGTGCCACAGAACCGCCCGCTATGGGTGGAGATTTTTGAGCACCATATTTAATGCCCCCCAGACACTCCCCTGACCCAGTCATGTTGGGGGGGGGGGGGGGCTTTTCATGGACATTAAAAGGAAGTGAGGAGACAATATATGACCTTCCAGCTTCCCTTCACCTAACCTCTGAAAAGTGATCCACCGCAGATTGGTTATCAGAGGGGTGGGAAGAGTTGTCGCCGATGTGAATGAGCCCCACCATCGCTAAATCCAAGACAGACACAATCAACAGATCTACACCAACCACCCATCGGGCCTATTCCAACCTCCCAACCAGTCATCGGACCTACACCAACCACCCATCAGGCCTATTCCAACCTCCCAACCAGTCATCGGACCTACTCCAACCACCCATCGGGCCTATTCCAACCTCCCAACCAGTCCTCGGACCTACACCAACCACCCATCAGGCCTAATTCAAACCTCCCAGACCAGTCCCAAACAAAACCACAACTAAACACCCTCCAACAAACCACTCGTCCACCAAACAATCCATCCAACAATCCCAAGAACAATCCAATCCAAATTCCACATCCATCCATCCAAATCCACTAAAACACCAAAATCCAAAAATTTCAACATTCCCATCCAACCCCAACATACAAACACAATCCAATCCATCCACACAAATCCAACATCTCCAACAATCCAATCCTAAAAAATCCAGATCCCAACAATCCATTCCATCCAAAACAAATCACATCCCACTCCACCTTCCAATCCAACACACCAATAACCAAACAACCTAAAACAAATACATTCATCCATCCAACAACCTTCCTGAAACCATCCAATCCACACCATTCCACACAAAAAAAAAAATCCAATCCAAACAATTCCACAAATCCATCCAAAAATTCCAAAATTCCACAAATCCAAAAATCCAACAGTCCATCAATTCCAAAGACCCAAATTCCATTCCATCCAAAAGCACAAACAACACATCACATCCAACACTAAAGTTCCACAACAGAAACAATTCCAAATCACCAAAAACACAGCCGGCATCCACATCACCCATCCATACATCCATCCAATCCACAATCCATCCAAAACAAACAAATCCATCCACAATCATCCAGAAATCCAACAATTCCACAAATCCAAACAATCCAATCCAACCCATTCCATCCACATCCAATCCATCCAACCACATAATCCCAAACATCCATCCCAGCCAAAATCAAACTACAAAAAATCCAATCCAGTCCCAATCCACACAATCCAAAGAACAGAAATTCCAAAACCATTCCAACCAAGCCACAACAATCCAAATTCCAATTCCAAACAATCCACCACAGCCCATCCAACAATCCAAATTTACTCCCACCCCCCAAATTCCACAAGAATCCATCCAATCCCTCAAACACAACAATCCAACCATCCAATTCCAACATCCAAAAAATCAACACCACATACATCACAAAACCAACACAAAAGTACTAATCACAAAACCACACCACAAAAAAACCCAACCAATCCATATAACCATCCAACACCCAAACCAATCCTCATTCGCAAACGACCCAATCCAATTCCACAAAAAAAACCATTCACAATCCATCCTCCAAAAAAACCACAACCAAACCCAACAGCCAATTCACCATCCAACCACAAAAACCCAATTCCACCAATCCAAGATCCCAAAAATCCAAAATCCATCCATCCCACACATCAATATCCATACATTACTAATCCATTCCCATCCATCGCACATCAAAATATCCATCAACATACCAAACACCACAAGCATTCCACCGCAATTCCACAACAATCCACAATAAGAAACATATCCAAACAAAATTCAATTCCAAACCAATTCCAGCCAAAATCCACCCACAACCACCATAATCAGTCCACAAAAATCCAAAAAAATCCAAACACCACCCCACAACCCACACATCCACAATTTCCATCCAACAATCCAAACCATCCCCCAAGTCAATCCAGAAAAAATTCCAACAAACTCCAAAACACCAAACAACAAACCCACAAATATCCAAACAAACAACCAATCCACATTCCATCAACACCAAACAAAAATTCACAATCCAAAAAACTTCCTTCCAGAGGGGGGGCATCCACCAAAAAATACAATTCCAAGAATCCAAAATCCACAACAACAACAACAATCCACACACTTCCACTCCACCACATCCCCAATCCAATCCACATTCCCAAACACCATCCATCCAGCCCAATCCCAATCCATTCCTTCCACATCCAAAAAAATTCCCAATCCAAATTCCAAATCCACAATCCATCCAAAATACTATTCCATCCATCCAACCACAACATCCATCCAAATCCACAAATCCATCCCAATCACCAAATCCATCCAGTGGATGTAAATCCACATCCATCCAAATCAACCACTAAATCCACATACCATTCACAAAGTCCAAACAATCCACATTTCCAAACAACATCCCAATCCCCACTCCAATCCACCCTTCCAATTCCACCATCCAAATCCATCCACCAGTTCCAAAACTCCAATCCACAAAATCAAAATCCATATCCCAACAATCCATCATAGATCATCCAATCAAACAAAATTCCAAAAAATTCCAATCCATCCTATCCCAAATCAGGGTCAACACCACAATCCCAAACAAATCCAACAAAAAGCAACAAACAAACAATCCCCAATCCATTTTTCCAATCCACACCAATCCAAAATCCACCCAAAATCCAATACCATTCCAAATTCCAAATCCAACACCAACTTCCATTCCATCCAAATACCAAACAGGTTCAAAACCCAAATCATTCCACAAAATCCAAATTCCATCCAAAACAATCCACAAACCATCCACAAAAAACATCCCAAAATCAAATCCAACAACAAAAAAGTCCATTCCATATCCAATCCTCCACATCCAATCCATCCAAATTCCATCCAAACAACAAGTCCATCCACCTCCAAACAACATCCAACCCAAACTTCCACAATCCCACAAAACAACCAACTCCAACACAGTCATCGGACCTACACCAACCACCCATCAGGCCTATTCCAACCTCCCAACCAGTCATCGACCTACACCAACCACCCATCGGGCCTATTCCAACCTCCCAACCAGTCATCGGACCTACACCAACACCCATCGGGCCTATTCCAATCTCCCAACCAGTCATCGGACCTACACCAACCACCCATCGGGCCTATTCCAATCTCCCAACCAGTCATCGGACCTACTCCAACCACCCATCGGCCTATTCCAACCTCCCAACCAGTCATCGGACCTACACCAACCACCCATCGGGCCTATTCCAATCTCCCAACCAGTCATCGGACCTACACCAACCACCCATCGGGCCTATTCCAACCTCCCAACCAGTCATCGGACCTACACCAACCACCCATCGGGCCTATTCCAATCTCCCAACCAGTCATCGGACCTACTCCAACCACCCATCGGGCCTATTCCAACCTCCCAACCAGTCATCGGACCTACTCCAACCACCCATCGGGCCTATTCCAACCTCCCAACCAGTCATCGGACCTACACCAACCACCCATCGGGCCTATTCCAACCTCCCAACCAGTCATCGGACCTACACCAACCACCCATCGGGCCTATTCCAATCTCCCAACCAGTCATCGGACCTACTCCAACCACCCATCGGGCCTATTCCAACCTCCCAACCAGTCATCGGACCTACTCCAACCACCCATCGGGCCTATTCCAACCTCCCAACCAGTCATCGGGCCTACTCCAACCAGTCATCGGACCTACACCAACCACCCATCGGGCCTACTCCAACCATCCAACCAGTCATCGGACCTACACCAACCACCAAACCAGTCATCGGGCCTACAACAACCACCCATCGGGCCTACACCAACCACCCATCGGCCTATTCCAACCTCCCAACCAGTCATCGGGCCTACTCCAACCAGTCATCGGACCTACACCAACCACCCATCGGGCCTACTCCAACCATCCAACCAGTCATCGGACCTACACCAACCACCAAACCAGTCATCGGGCCTACAACAACCACCCATCGGGCCTACTCCAACCACCAAACCAGTCATCGGGCCTACACCAACCACCCATCGGGCCTACTCCAACCACCAAACCAGTCATCGGGCCTACTCCAACCAGTCATCGGACCTACACCAACCACCCATCGGGCCTACTCCAACCACCAAACCAGTCATCGGGCCTACTCCAACCAGTCATCGGACCTACACCAACCACCCATCGGGCCTACTCCAACCACCAAACCAGTCATCGGGCCTAATCCAACCAGTCATCGGACCTACACCAACCACCCATCAGGCCTACTCCAACCACCCATCGGGCCTACTCCAACCACCCAACCAGTCATCGGGCCTACTCCAACCTCCCATCGGGCCTACTCCAACCACCCAACCAGTCATCCGGTTCTGGCAGCTCTGCAGGGGCAGGCCGTGAGGTGGTTGATGCCACGCCAGCTTAAGCCAGGAATGGTCGTTTCTGACAATGGCACCAACCTCCTCTCCGCCCGGCGACAGGGGCAGCTCACCCATGTGCCCTGTATGGCTCACATCCTCAACCTGGTGTTGCAGCGGTTCTTGGGCAGGTACCCAGGCTTACAGGATGTCCTGAGGCAGGCCAGGAAAGTCTGTGTGCATTTCCGCCGATCTTATAATGCCAGTGCTCGGCTGGCTGAGCTGCAAAAGGAGTTGAACCTGCCCAAAACCCGCCTAATGTGTGACATGCCCACCAGGTGAACTCAACGTTGGCCATGCTGCAGCGACTGCACACGCAGCAGAGGGCCATCAATGAGTACCTTTGCGACTACGGCACAGGACAGGGTCAGGGGAGCTTGGTTTTTTTTCCCCACGCCAGTGGAGCATGATCAGGGATGCATGCACTGTCCTCTCACCATTTGAGGAGGCCACGAGGATGGTGAGCAGTGACAGTGCATGCATCAGTGACACTGTCCCTCTTGTCCACCTGTTGGAGCATACGCTGCGTGGGATAATGGACAGGGCACTTGGAGGCAGAACAGAGGCAGGAAGAGGAGGACTTCCTTGCCTCTCAAGGCCCCCTTTATCCAGACAGTGTTCCTTCTGTCCCACCCATCACACAGGAAGAGGATGAGGAGGAGGAGGATTGTGTGAGCATGGAGGTGGAGCCTGGCACTCAGCATCAGCAGCAGCAGTCTTTTAGGGATGATGTACAGTCCCAAAAAACCAGTGGACTTGTACGTGGCTGGGAGGAGGTGGCTGGCGATCATGTCATCCTCAGTGACCCAGAAGACTCCGGACCGAATGCCTCAGCTAACCTACGCTGCATGGCCTCCCTGATCCTGCAAAGCCTGCGTATTCTTCGGATCAAGGAGATGGACCATTACTGGCTGGCCACTCTCCTTGATCCACGTACAAGGGTAAGGTTGCGGACCTTATCTTGCCGTCGCAGAGGGAGCAGAGGATGAGACATCTCAGGGAGGCCTTGCAGAAAGGTCTGTGCAATGCGTTCCCAGAAACTGGGAGGTTACAAAATCCTGGTCCTGGACGACGAGTTGCTGAGGCTTCGGTCAGTAGCAGAAGGAGCGGTGGGGAAGGTGGACGTCTGACCGATGCAGCCCCCGACGCAGCCCCAAGGTATGATCGGTTCCAGCAACCATCGCCAGCTGCTGATATACATGGTGCAGGAATACCTTGGGGCAAGGTCAGACTTGGACACCTTTCCCACCGAAAATCCTCTGGCTTACTGGGTCCTGAGGATGGATCACTGGCCAGAGCTTGCACAGTATGCAATTGAGCTACTGGCCTGTCCTGCCTCCAGCGTTCTTTCCGAACGCACATTTCAGTGCTGCTGGAGGATTTGTCACCGGTCACAGGGTGCGCCTGTCCACCGACTCGGTTTATCGACTGACCTTCATCAAAATGAATCAGTCTTGGATCACACCCAGCTACCAGGCACCTGAAGCGGATATATAACGGAATAATTTATAATGTCACATCCCTTCAAGACTGCCTATGCTGATGCTGAGTGACTGTCCTGTTATGTTCACTGACTATCCTCTTCCTCCTCCTCCTCCTCAATGATCCATTCCTTGATAGCTTGGAAGAGCATTTTTGTTTCTGGGTGCCACCACACATTTTTCAGCCCCTGTATAACAGGGGTGTGTAATTACAATTTTTTTAAAAATGCTTCGCAACAGGTCTCATTGCTGTGCTAAGAGTACAGTGTCTGAGGGGTTGCAGTGTTGTGGCACCAGTGGCTAAGGCACAATTTTTCTGCCTGTTTAACAGGGGCGTGTAATTACAAATCTTGATCTATTAACTCACAGCAGGGCCCATTCCTGTGCCCACCAGTCTTGTGGCTACACCAACATCTAATAGGGCAAATTTCTGCAGAGTATATACGCCAGGCCCCTACTTTCAAACATCCAACTTACAACACGACTCCTACTTGCAAACGGAAAGAGAAAACAGAAGTGAGAGGAAATCTACCCTAGGAAGGGAAATTCTATCCTGTTAGATTTAATTTGGGAAAAAAGGTATCTCCTCTCTACTGATACTTTATCACCAATCTTGTTTCAATTAAAACCCACTTTTCCAAAAACATTTGTCATTGGGACGGAAGTGAGGTGACATGTTCTGAACAGATGTGCAAAGACAGCAAATGTTACAGGGGTGATAACCCCTCACTATGTTCTCCAAAAAGCTTAAAAATAGATTTTTTTGGGATGGAGCTACACTTCATAAAGTACCTGTTCAGATTCTACTTAAGATCAAACCTAAAGCCGCAAGTGGGTTTTAAATGGCTTCTTTTTTTCCTTTACAAATTTCATTTTGTGCAAGGACAGTTCTAAACACGGGAAACACATGTCACTTCACAGGCATACTTTAGACACCCCCCCAGGTACCATATTTAAAGGAAAATTTCACTTTTTTTTTTTTTCACTTTATGCATCATTAAAATCACTGCTCCCGAAAAAACGTTAGTTTTTAAAAGTTCTTTTTGCATTGATATATGTCCCTGGGGCAGGACCCGGGTCCCCAAACCTGTTTTATGACATAACATGCATATTGGCCGTTGTAATTAGCACTTTTGATTTCGAACGTTCGCGTCCATTATAACGTATAGGGTTCGAAAATTCGCGCAAACTTTCGGTCGGTTCGAAGGTTCTGGTGCGAACCGAACCCGGGGGTGTTAGGCTCATCCCTACCAACCAGTCATCGGGCCTACTCCAACCACCCAACCAGTCATCGGGCCTACTCCAACCACCCAACCAGTCATCGGGCCTACTCCAACCACCCAACCAGTCATCGGGCCTACTCCAACCACCCAACCACCCAACCAGTCATCGGGCCTACTCCAACCACCCATCGGGCCTACTCCAACCTCCAACCACCCATCGGGCCTATTCCAACCTCCCAACCACCCAGTCATCGGACCTGCAACAACCAGTCAGTCATCGCACCTACTCGAACCACCCAACCAGTCGTCGGGCCTATTCCAACCACCTGGTTATCAGATCTACTCCAACGATCTTCCCGTGGATACAATGTGATCATAATATAGATCATTCTAGTAACTATCATGTCATTTGTACTTCAATGAGACTCTAGAAATGTGAAGTTCTAGGCCCGCCTCCCATCACCGATCGTCATTATTGGGGATTAGTAATAACAATAAAATGATCGGAAACCATGGAATCCATCCCATAATAATCCAAAGCTGATTGCCTTATAGAGTGGGATAACATTCCATCTCATCCAGGGGGTGACAACGCTGCTGTGCGATTTCCCTGCAGTGCGGAGTGTTGTCACCCGGTTACAGGAAATCTACATTACGGGGGAGGGGGGGGGTGACAGATCCCATTTCTATCCGATTTATCGTTTGATTTCTCCACAATAGTATTTAAGTACAAAGTGCGATCGCCCTGGCAGCCAATCAGAACCTGTCCTATCCTGGGCTGACTTGTGGCTGCTGCACTTCTCTGCTCACACAATCGATGGCCCTCAGAGTCCTCCCCCCCATATCCCGCACAATGAGGCCCCTGTGGGGGAGTAGAGGGGCCCTCAGAGTCCCCCCCCCATATCCCGCACAATGAGGCCCCTGTGGGGGAGTAGAGGGGCCCCCAGCGATACGAGACACAAAGGGCCACTCTACCAGGATGGACCCTGAAAGACGATCGTCCCGTCCTCCTCCGGCCGGGAACACGGCGGTTTTGTGTCTGCCCACTGAAGCGAAGGACGATCGGGGTCAGGAGGAAATCCAAGACGTTTCAGTTTGTGACCTTCAATCCGAAATTCAACCTCCAGAATCCGAGACGAGAAGGAGAGCGAAGAGGATGGAGGAGAGCAAAGAGGATGGAGGAGAGCAAAGAGGATGGAGGGTGAGGAGAAGGAGAGCGAAGAGGATGGAGAGAGCGAAGAGGAGGATGGAGAGAGTGAAGAGGAGGATGGAGAGAGTGAAGAGGAGGATGGAGCGAGCGAAGAGGAGGATGGAGCGAGCGAAGAGGAGGATGGAGAGAGCGAAGAGGAGGATGGAGAGAGCGAAGAGGAGGATGGAGAGAGCGAAGAGGAGGATGGAGAGAGCGAAGAGGAGGATGGAGAGAGCGAAGAGGAGGATGGAGAGAGCGAAGAGGAGGATGGAGCGAGCGAAGAGGAGGATGGAGAGAGCGAAGAGGAGGATGGAGAGAGCGAAGAGGAGGATGGAGAGAGCGAAGAGGAGGATGGAGAGAGCGAAGAGGAGGATGGAGAGAGCGAAGAGGAGGATGGAGAGAGCGAAGAGGAGGATGGAGCGAGCGAAGAGGAGGATGGAGGGAGCGAAGAGGAGGATGGAGAGAGCGAAGAGGAGGATGGAGAGAGCGAAGAGGAGGATGGAGGGAGCGAAGAGGAGGATGGAGAGAGCGAAGAGGAGGATGGAGGGAGCGAAGAGGAGGATGGAGCGAGCGAAGAGGAGGATGGAGGGAGCGAAGAGGATGGAGAAGAGGATGGAGGGCGAAGATCGGAGATTTCCCATCACCGCGTCCGATCGCCTGGGAGAACTTCTGGGAGAATCAAAGGGTTTCTATTGCCAACCCCCCCCCCATGGGGTAGACTGGACAGGGGGAGGGGAGTCCTCGATATCCCACATGTAGGGTTATGACGATCGGTCTGCAGATTGGAAATCCAGCCGCACAGCTGACAATGTCTTCATCAGATTTCCACAGCTGCCCATACACCATACAATCTGATTGTACAATCTGCTCTATATCTACCACCAGCCGTGCAGTACAAGGACCAGCCTGGTTGAACGGATTAAGATTTGTCCTCATAGTGATTGGAGGAAATATGTGGCCATACACTATACAATCAGATTGTAAGATATGTGGACGGAGCTATAAAAGAAGGGGGCACCAGTCATATTTCAGGAGAGGTGATTGATGGGGGAGCGAAATATCATTCCGAGATAGACGGGACTACAACCCCCCCCCCCCCCCCCCAGAACACACCGGAGAGATTGTCCCCATCGTCCTCCACACCAACCAACCAATCCATCCATTATGTCTGCAGATTTCCCAATGTTCACCCCTGGGGGGGCCGTCCCTTATATCCCCCCTGGGGGCCCTGAGCTGTGATCCCCCATGATCACCCCTGGGGGGGCCATCCCTTATATCCCCCCTGGGGGCCCTGAGCTGTGATCCCCCATGATCACCCCTGGGGGGGCCATCCCTTATATCCCCCCTGGGGGCCCTGAGCTGTGATGCCCCATACTCCCCCCTGGGGGGGCATTCCCTGTATCCCCCTCCCCCGTATAATGGAGAGGAGAAGGGGGGTGTTCTGTAGTCCTGGTGTTGTGCGTTTCTGGCCGGATCTCTCGGGGAAAGTAAAGAAAACAAATGCAGCCGACACATCCAGAGACTGAGGGATCTGATTGGATGATGACTGAGCTCTTCATGTAAATATAGAATATAAATATCTGTCATTCCCCTCCCCCCCAGAACAGACATCACACGCGGTGTCACTCACTTGGCTGCGGAGAGTCGGTCACTTCCTCGTTCTCTGCGGAGAGAAAAATCATTATCAGCAAAGAGCAGAAACCCCCCACCCCCCAATATCAGATGTACCGCCCCCTGGAGAGTGGGCGGGGCAGGGACCCCATTGGAGGATTGGCCGTCATATGTCAGGAAGTGACATCATGTGTCCAAGAAGACACGCCCCACAGATAGGAAATGACATCACCATTCATTCTGTAATGACATTCCTTATTGCACCCCATTATTAGAGAATGATTGGAGGCGTGGCGGGAGAAACGATCTCAGCCAATCAGAGGAAGCCTTGTATTATTTGATATCATACAAGGGTTCCTTCCTATGAATGGGGAGCAGTACTCGGCCCATCCCCCCGCCGTACACTGGATGGAGCCGATACTCAATATACAGCGTTTTCTCTCCGGGTCATTAAATCAGAAAAATACCTCATTATGGCCACTAGATGGAGCAGATAGGAAACAAATATTATTATCAGCTCCATCTAGTGGCCATAAGGAGGTATTTTCCCAATTCATTCCATTCTGCTAGAATAACATTCAACCTGGAGAGAAGTTCATTGTAGGCTTGTTCATGGTGAAAGAACAATCCCTGGATATTCATACATGGTGTATACAGAGGAGAAACAACGATCGTCTCCCCTGCAGATTGTGTGAGTGTCGCCCCCTTACATAGAAATGAAGGGTCTATAATTGTTATCATAGAGACAGAAAATCAACCAAATCCAGAAAAATCAGACAATACAAATGTTATAAATAGAGTAAAATAAGTATTTGATCCCCGACCAACAATAATTCTCCCCCCCACAGACTGGCTCCAGTAGGGGCTCATGTGGTATATATATGGGGTATATAGTATATACGGGGGGTATATATGGAGTATATAGTATATACGGGGGGTATATATGGAGTATATAGTATATATGGGGTATACACAGACTGGCTCCAGTAGGGGCTCATGTGGTATATATATGGGGTATATAGTATATATGGGGGTATATATGGAGTATATAGTATATATGGGGTATACACAGACTGGCTCCAGTAGGGGCTCATGTGGTATATATATGGGGTATATATGGGGTATACACAGACTGGCTCCAGTAGGGGCTCATGTGGTCTCTCCCTCAGTATCTCGGGGCCTCATCATGTGGTATATATAAGTGGGGTATTATAGTATATATGGGGTATACACAGACTGGCTCCAGTAGGGGCTCATGTGGTACACAGATCAGTCAGTCCTGTCAATTTAAGTAAGAAGGTTCTCCTAAGAAACGTCGACACCAACTAGGGATTCTCGCATACTTATTGACTCGGGGGGGGGGGGGGGGGGGGGAGTGACATCACGTATGTAGATGAGGCGATACCTGCGATGGAGCTCTCCACGGTTGGGGTGAGGTCGGGGCCGGTCACGGCTTCCTCTATAAATAGAAACAAACATTTATTGATACAATGAATCTGATCAGAGAAGATCTAATAGAGGCGGAGCCATCCCAGACTTACCCTGAGCCGCCACAATGGAGGAGAGCAGAGTGGCAGCCAATGAGAGAAGCAGAATCCTGCCGGAGAGAAAACATTGGATTACCGACATCAAGAACAACAAGTGATCACACAATTATTACACAGTGCCCCCCCCCCCCCCATCACCGACACACAGCGCCCCCCCCCCCCATCACCGACACACAGCGCCCCCCCCCCCCATCACCGACAAACACGCCCCCCCCCCCCATCACCGACACACAGCGCCCCCCCCCCCCCCAATCACCGACACACAGCGCCCCCCCCCCCCCCATCACCGACACACAGCGCCCCCCCCCCCCCATCACCGACACACAGTGCCCCCCCCCATCACCGACACACAGTGCCCCCCCCCCATCACCGGACACACAGCGCCCCCCCCCCCCCATCACCGACACACAGCGCCCCCCCCCATCACCGACACACAGTGCCCCCCCCCCATCACCGACACACAGCGCCCCCCCCATCACCGACACACAGCGCCCCCCCCCCCATCACCCCCCCACCCCGCCCCACCCCCCCCCCATCACCGACACACAGCGCCCCCCCCCCCCATCACCGCCCCCCCCCCCCATCACCGACACACAGCGCCCCCCCCCCATCACCGACACACAGCGCCCCCCCCCCCCAATCACCGACACACAGCGCCCCCCCCCCCCCCCATCACCGACACACAGCGCCCCCCCCCCCATCACCGACACACAGTGCCCCCCCCCCCATCACCGACACACAGTGCCCCCCCCCCCATCACCGACACACAGTGCCCCCCCCCCCATCACCGACACACAGTGCCCCCCCCCCATCACCGACACACAGCGCCCCCCCCCCATCACCGACACACAGCGCCCCCCCCATCACCGACACACAGTGCCCCCCCCCCCATCACCGACACACAGCGCCCCCCCCATCACCGACACACAGTGCCCCCCCCATCACCGACACACAGTGCCCCCCCCCCCATCACCGACACACAGTGCCCCCCCCCCCATCACCGACACACAGTGCCCCCCCCCCCATCACCGACACACAGCGCCCCCCCCCATCACCGACACACAGCGCCCCCCCCCCCCCATCACCGACACACAGCGCCCCCCCCCCCCCATCACCGACACACAGCGCCCCCCCCCCCCCCATCACCGACACACAGCGCCCCCCCCCCATCACCGACACACAGCGCCCCCCCCCCCCATCACCGACACACAGCGCCCCCCCCCCCCCCATCACCGACACACAGCGCCCCCCCATCCCCGACACACAGCGCCCCCCCCCCATCACCGACACACAGCGCCCCCCCCCATCACCGACACACAGCGCCCCCCCCCCATCACCGACACACAGCGCCCCCCCCCCATCACCGACACACAGCGCCACCCCCCCATTACCGACACACAGCGCCCCCCCCCATCACCGACACACAGCGCCACCCCCCCATTACCGACACACATCGCCCCCCCCCCCCCCATCACCGACACACAGCACCCCCCCCACACCATTACACAGCGCCCCCCCCCATCACCGACACAGCGCCCCCCCCCCCATCCCCGACACCCAGCGCCCCCCCCATCCCCGACACACAGCACCCCCCCCGACACAACCATTACACAGCACCCCCCAATACACAGCCCCCCCCCATCCCCGACACACAGCGCCCCCCCTCCCATCCCCGACACAGCGCCCCCCCCCCATCCCCGACACACAGCACCCCCCCCGACACACACACAGCACCCCCCAATCACCCCCCACCCCAACACACAGCGCCCCCCCATCCCCGACACACAGCACCCCCCCGACACAACCATTACACAGCACCCCCCAATACACAGCCCCCCCCCATCCCCGACACACAGCGCCCCCCCCCCTCCCATCCCCGACACACAGCACCCCCCCCCCGACACAACCATTACACAGCACCCCCAATACACAGCGCCCCCCCCAATCCCCGACACACAGCGCCCCCCCCTCCCATCCCCGACACAGTGCCCCCCCATCCCCCCAGCGCCCCCCCCCCCCCATCCCCGACACACCCCCCCCCAGACACACCCCCCCCCACAACCCACAGCACCCCCACACAGCCCCACCACCCCCCCCCCATCCCCGACACACAGCGCCCCCCCCCCCCGACACAACCATTACACAGCACCCCCCAATACACAGCGCCCCCCGATCCCCGACACCCAGCGCCCCCCCCCCCATCCCCAACACAGCAACCCCCCAATACACAGTGCCCCCCCATCCCCGACACAGCGCCCCCAATACACAGCCATTACACAGCACCCCCAATACACAGCGCCCCCCCAATACAGCCATTACACAGTGCCCCCCCCCCCCCCCCCATCCCCGACACAGCGCCCCCAATACACAGTGCCCCCGACACCGCCGTTACACAGCACCCCCTAATACACAGAGCCCCCCCCCATCCCCGACACACAGCGCCCCCCCCACCAATACAGCCATTACACAGCGCCCCCCCATCCCCGACACACAGCGCCCCCCCAATACACAGTGCCCCCCCATCCCCGACACAGCGCCCCCCGACACAGCCGCCCCCCCACCCCCCCCCATCACAGCCATTACACAGCACCCCCCCATCACTGACACAGCGCCCCCAATACACAGTGCCCCCCCGACACCGTCATTACACAGCACCCCCCTCCCCCCAACACAGCGCCCCCCCCCCCCTAATCCCCAACACAGCCGTTACACAGTGCACAGAGACAGGTGAGCAGGGAATAGTGGGGGGGCACAGAGAGAGGTGAGCAGGGAATAGTGGGGGGGGGCACAGAGAGAGGTGAGCAGGGAATAGTGGGGGGGGCACAGAGACAGGTGGGCAGGGAATAGTGGGGGCACAGAGACAGGTGAGGGGGGAATAGTGGGGGGGCACAGAGAGAGGTGAGCAGGGAATAGTGGGGGGGGGGCACAGAGAGAGGTGAGCAGGGAATAGTGGGGGGGGGGGACAGAGACAGGTGGGCAGGGAATAGTGGGGGGGGACACAGAGACAGGTGGGCAGGGAATAGTGGGGGGGAACAGAGACAAGTGGGCAGGGAATAGTGGGGGGGCACAGAGACAAGTGGGCAGTAGACAGAATAGTGGGGCAGTGGACACAGACAGGTAGGCAGGGAATAGTGGGGGGGCACAGACAGGGGGGCAATAGGAAGAGACAGGGGCAGGGGCACAGAGACAGGGAAAGTGGGGGGGACGGAGGCAGTGGCAGGGAATAGTGGGGGGTGCACAGAGACAGGTTGGGCAGGGGAATAGTGGGGGGCACAGAGACAGGTGGGGCAGGGAATAGTGGGGGGGCACAGAGACAGGGGGCAGGGAATAGTGGGGGGCACAGAGACAGGTGGCAGGGAATAGTGACAGAGACAGGTGGGGGCAGGGACAGTGGGGGGGTGGGGCAAACAGAGGACAGAGTGCAGGGAATAGTGGGGGGGACACACACGGTGGGCGGGAGAGACAGGTGGGCAGGGAATAGTGGGGGGGGGGGCACAGAGACAGGTGGGCAGGGAATAGTGGGGGGGGGCACAGAGACAGTTAGGGCAGTGGGCATAGTGGGGGGGCACAGAGACAGTGGGCATGGAGGTGGGGGGGCAGAGAGACAGGTGGGCAGGGAATAGTGGGGGGGACAGAGACAGGTGGGCAGGGAAGAGTGGGGGGGGTACAGAGACAGGGGGGGGAGTGGGGGGGGGCCACAGAGACAGGTGGGCAGGGACAGAGGGGGGGGACAGAGACAGGTGGGCAGGGACAGAGTGGGGGGGGGACAGAGACAGATGGGGCAGGGAGATAGTGGGGGGGACAGTGGGGGGACACAGAGACAGGTGGGGCAGTGGGGGGGGCACAGAGACAGGTGGGCAGGGAATAGTGGGGGGGGGCACAGAGACAGGTGGGCAGGGAATAGTGGGGGGGGCACAGAGACAGGTGGGCAGGGAAGAGTGGGGGGGCACAGAGACAGGTTGGCAGGGAATAGTGGGGGGAGCACAGAGACAGGTGGCAGGGAAGAGTGGGGGGGCACAGAGACAGGTGGGCAGGGAATAGTGGGGGGGCACAGAGACAGGTGGGCAGGGAATAGTGGGGGGGGCACAGAGACAGGTGGGCAGGGAATAGTGGGGGGGGCACAGAGACAGGTGGGCAGGGATAGGGGGGGGGCACAGAGACAGGTGGGCAGGGAATAGTGGGGGGGGCACAGAGACAGGTGGGCAGGGAATAGTGGGGGGGACAGAGACAGGTGGGCAGGGAGAGAGTGGGGGGGCACAGAGACAGGTGGGCAGGGAATAGTGGGGGGGGGCACAGAGACAGGTGAGCAGGGAATAGTGGGGGGGACAGAGACAGGTGGGCAGGGAATAGTGGGGGGGCACAGAGACAGGTGGGCAGGGAATAGTGGGGGGCACAGAGACAGGTGAGCAGGGAATAGTGGGGGGGGGGCACAGAGACAGGTGGGCAGGGAATAGTGGGGGGGACAGAGACAGGTGGGCAGGGAATAGGGACAGAGACAGGTGGGCAGGGAATAGTGGGGGGGGCACAGAGACAGGTGGGCAGGGAATAGTGGGGGGGGGCACAGAGACAGGTGGGCAGGGAATAGTGGGGGGGGCACAGAGACAGGTGGGCAGGGAATAGTGGGGGGGGCACAGAGACAGGTGGGCAGGGAATAGTGGGGGGGCACAGAGACAGGTGGGCAGGGAATAGTGGGGGTGCACAGAGACAGGTGGGCAGGGAATAGTGGGGGGGGAACAGAGACAGGTGGGCAGGGAATAGTGGGGGAGCACAGAGACAGGTGGGCAGGGAATAGTGGGGGGGCACAGAGACAGGTGGGCAGGGAATAGTGGGGGGGGCACAGAGACAGGTGGGCAGGGAATAGTGGGGGGGGGGCACAGAGACAGGTGGGCAGGGAATAGTGGGGGGCACAGAGACAGGTGGGCAGGGAATAGTGGGGGGGCACAGAGACAGGTGAGCAGGGAATAGTGGGGGGGGGGGGACACAGAGACAGGTGGGCAGGGAATAGTGGGGGGGGGGGGACAGAGACAGGTGGGCAGGGAATAGTGGGGGGGCACAGAGACAGGTGGGCAGGGAATAGTGGGGGGGGGGGCACAGAGACAGGTGGGCAGGGAATAGTGGGGGGGGGGGCACAGAGACAGGTGGGCAGGGAATAGTGGGGGGGGCACAGAGACAGGTGGGCAGGGAATAGTGGGGGGGCACAGAGACAGGTGGGCAGGGAATAGTGGGGGGGGCACAGAGAGAGTGGGCAGGGAATAGTGGGGAGCACAGAGACAGGTGGGCAGGGAATAGTGGGGGGGGGGGGCACAGAGACAGGTGGGCAGGGAATAGTGGGGGGGGGGACAGAGACAGGTGGGCAGGGAATAGTGGGGGGGGGGGCACAGAGACAGGTGGGCAGGGAATAGTGGGGGGGGGGCACAGAGACAGGTGGGCAGGGAATAGTGGGGGGGCACAGAGACAGGTGGGCAGGGAATAGTGGGGGGCACAGAGACAGGTGGGCAGGGAATAGTGGGGGGGCACAGAGACAGGTGGGCAGGGAATAGTGGGGGGCACAGAGACAGGTGGGCAGGGAAGAGTGGGGGGGCACAGAGACAGGTGGGCAGGGAATAGTGGGGGGGGGGCACAGAGACAGGTGGGCAGGGAATAGGGGGGGGGCACAGAGACAGGTGGGCAGGGACTAGTGGGGGGCACAGAGACAGGTGGGCAGGGAATAGGGGGGGGAGGGGCACAGAGACAGGTGGGCAGGGAATAGTGGGGGGGGCACAGAGACAGGTGTGCAGGGAATAGTGGGGGGGCACAGAGACAGGTGGGCAGGGAATAGGGGGGGGGGCACAGAGACAGGTGGGCAGGGAATAGTGGGGGGGGCACAGAGACAGGTGGGCAGGGACGGGGGGGTGGGGGGGGCACAGAGACAGGGTGGGCAGGGAATAGTGGGGGGGCACAGAGACAGGTGGGCAGGGAATAGTGGGGGGCACTGAGGACAGAACAGGAATAGTGGGGGGCACAGAGACAGGTGGGCAGGGAATAGTGGGGGGGCACAGAGACAGGTGGGCAGGGAATAGTGGGGGGGCACAGAGACAGGTGGGCAGGGAATAGTGGGGGGGCACAGAGACAGGTGGGCAGGGAATAGTGGGGGGGCACAGAGACAGGTGGGCAGGGAATAGTGGGGGGGGCACAGAGACAGGTGGGCAGGGAATAGTGGGGGGGGGCACAGAGACAGGTGGGCAGGGAATAGTGGGGGTGCACAGAGACAGGTGGGCAGGGAATAGTGGGGGGCACAGAGACAGGTGGGCAGGGAATGGGGGGGGGGACACAGAGACAGGTGGGCAGGGAATAGTGGGGGGGGGCACAGAGACAGGGGGGCAGGGAATAGTGGGGGGGCACAGAGACAGGTGGGCAGGGAATAGTGGGGGGGGGCACAGAGACAGGTGGGCAGGGAATAGTGGGGGGCACAGAGACAGGTGGGCAGGGAATAGTGGGGGGGGGCACAGAGACAGGTGGGCAGGGAATAGTGGGGGGCACAGAGACAGGTGGGCAGGGAATAGGGGGGGGCACAGAGACAGGTGGGCAGGGAATAGTGGGGGGCACAGAGACAGGTGGGCAGGGAATAGTGGGGGGCACAGAGACAGGTGGGCAGGGAATAGTGGGGGGCAGGTAATAGTGGGGGGGAACAGAGACAGGTGGGCAGGGAATAGTGGGGGGGCACAGAGACAGGTAGGCAGGGAATAGTGGGGGGGGGCACAGAGACAGGTGGGCAGGGAATAGTGGGGGGCACAGAGACAGGTGAGCAGGGAATAGTGGGGGGGGCACAGAGACAGGTGGGCAGGGAATAGTGGGGGGGGGGCACAGAGACAGGTGGGCAGGGAATAGTGGGGGGGCACAGAGACAGGTGGGCAGGGAATAGTGGGGGGGCACAGAGACAGGTGGGCAGGGAATAGTGGGGGGCACAGAGACAGGTGGGCAGGGAATAGTGGGGGGGGGCACAGAGACAGGTGGGCAGGGAATAGTGGGGAGCACAGAGACAGGTGGGCAGGGAATAGTGGGGAGCACAGAGACAGGTGGGCAGGGAATAGTGGGGAGCACAGAGACAGGTGGGCAGGGAATAGTGGGGGGGCACAGAGACAGGTGGGCAGGGAATAGTGGGGGGCACAGAGACAGGTGGGCAGGGAATAGTGGGGGGAGCACAGAGACAGGTGGGCAGGGAATAGTGGGGGGCACAGAGACAGGTGGGCAGGGAATAGTGGGGGGCACAGAGACAGGTGGGCAGGGAATAGTGGGGGGCACAGTGACAGGTGGGCAGGGAATAGTGGGGAGTACAGAGACAGGTGGGCAGGTAATAGTGGGGGGCACAGAGACAGGTGGGCAGGGAATAGTGGGGGCACAGAGACAGGTGGGCAGGGAATAGTAGGGGGGACAGAGACAGGTGGGCAGGGAATAGTGGGGGGCACAGAGACAGGTGGGCAGGGAATAGTGGGGGGCACAGAGACAGGTGGGCAGGGAATAGTGCTTAGCGGGGACTATAGACAGACAGGTGCGTACCTGGTGAGAGTCCTCATTGTTCCTCGAGGATGATCAGTACAGAATGGGAGGGACGCTGGGGGGTCTCTGAATATACAGCTCAGTTCCCGCCCTTCTTGACACTCAGCCAGCCAATAGCAGGGCACCCAAAATCAGAAAGCACCTGGCTGCAGAGCCCCGCCCTCTACCTGCACCTTAACCCTGCGATTGCCACATCCCAGCTGGTGACCATTCTATTCTCTTCCTGTGTATCTGTATTGGGTGGGTAATGGATTCTACTCCAGGTAATAAATACCCCCAGAGCAATCACTGTACATCCAATCCCAGGAAGACCCCACCTCTCCACCAACCAATCTGGGAGCCCCCCTGAGATTCTCACCATCAAGTCAAAAATATGACCCAAAAATCATGTTCTGTATACAGTAGAGCCGCACCCATCAATGTCCCATAAGTAATAGGAATGCCCGTAGTATGCCCAGAGCCATACCCATCAATGTCCTATTAGTAATATGAATGCCCATAGTATGCCCAGAGCCATACCCATCAATGTCCCATAAGTAATAGGAATGCCCGTAGTATGCCCAGAGCCATACCCATCAATGTCCTATTAGTAATATGAATGCCCATAGTATGCCCAGAGCTGCACCCATCAATGTCCCATCAGTAATAGGAATGCCCATAGTATGCCCAGGGCCGCACCCATCAACGTCCCATCAGTAATAGGAATGCCCGTAGTATGCCCAGAGCCATACCCATCAATGTCCCATTACTAATAGGAATGTCCATAGTATGGTAGATGGGGGATACCCATCAATATAACATCAGTAATAGGAATGCCCATAGTATGCGCAGAGCATTGAGCCATAAAAACTGATCAGTAACTCTAATACCCAGTAGTTTGCCCAGGGGGGGGGGGGGGGGGGGGCTGTACCCGATATAGACCCCCCAGTAATAGGATTGGGCAGTAGTTTGCCCAGGGGGTAGGGCTGTACCCAATATAGACCCATTAGTAATAGGATTGGGCAGTAGTTTGCCCAGGGGGTAGGACTGTACCCAATATAGACCCATCAGTAATAGGATTGGGCAGTAGTTTGCCCAGGGGGTAGGGCTGTACCCAATATAGACCCATCAGTAATAGGATTGGGCAGTAGTTTGCCCAGGGGGTAGGGCTGTACCCAATATAGACCCATCAGTAATAGGATTGGGCAGTAGTTTGCCCAGGGGGTAGGGCTGTACCCAATATAGACCCATCAGTAATAGGATTGGGCAGTAGTTTGCCCAGGGGGTAGGGCTGTACCCAATATAGACCCATCAGTAATAGGATTGGGCAGTAGTTTGCCCAGTGGGTAGGGCTGTACCCAATATAGACCCATCAGTAATAGGATTGGGCAGTAGTTTTCCCAGGGGGTAGGGCTGTACCCAATATAGACCCATCAGTAGTAGGATTGGGCAGTAGTTTGCCCAGGGGGTAGGGCTGTACCCAATATAGACCCATCAGTAATAGGATTGGGCAGTAGTTTTCCCAGGGGGTAGGGCTGTACCCAATATAGACCCATCAGTAATAGGATTGGGCAGTAGTTTGCCCAGGGGGTAGGGCTGTACCCAATATAGACCCATCAGTAATAGGATTGGGCAGTAGTTTGCCCAGGGGGTAGGGCTGTACCCAATATAGACCCATCAGTAATAGGATTGGGCAGTAGTTTTCCCAGGGGGTAGGGCTGTACCCAATATAGACCCATCAGTAATAGGATTGGGCAGTAGTTTGCCCAGGGGGTAGGGCTGTACCCAATATAGACCCATCAGTAATAGAATTGGGCAGTAGTTTGCCCAGGGGGTAGGGCTGTACCCAATATAGACCCATCAGTAATATGATTCGGCAGTAGTTTGCCCAGGGGTAGGGCTGTGCCCAATATAGACCCATCAGTAATGGGAATGCGGGGTGGTATGCCCGGACTTCAGGCAGCCTTATCCCCCCAGTAATGGTAATACCTGTACACGGTGCACCCCGGATGTGTGATCTCATGGCCCCCCATACATTATAGCAGATCATAGAACGATCCTTCCAGATACACCGATCTTTTCACCGGAATACTGTCTGGCCTTAGAGGGGCGCTATTCTAATATGACATAAATAGTCGGGGCCCCGCAGGGGTATACCACACCAATGTATATCTGGATGTATGGAATATGGTGACACCATTCTAACCTCTTGTACAATGTCCCCTCCCCCCCATCCAACAACGTCCCCCCTCCACATACCCCACCAATGTATGTAACACGCGTGTATTGTCTGTGGATGGGCAATATTCCCCTATGTGTGATTCCTCTGTGCAGTCTCTGGAATACTCCCAGGTGAGGGTAGATTTGGGGTCCCCTCCCTCCCCCGTAGTGGAGGGGGTAATTACAGGCCTGTTCTTAGTAATGACAGGTAAGAGGGGTCCCCAATTATACATTCCAGACATTCCCTCCGAGGACAAGAGCTGCTTCTGTGCCCGGCTATGAAAGGCCCATTGTGTGTGTGTGAGCACCTGTCCCGCACTATACAATAGCCGTGTGATATACAATGGACTATACAACACGACCATCTATAACCCCCCCACCCCCACCCACCCAGCGACAACATCACCACCCCAAACTACACAATCACTGGGGGGGCATCCAAACCATTTCTACGTCCGCAAGGTCATTGCTGGGTCTAGGGGGGCATTGATGGGTCTAGGGGGGCATTGATGGGTTTGGGGAGACAATTCTCAGTCTAGGGGGGTATTGATGGACCTGGGGAGACAATTCTCAGTCTAGGGGGGGGGCATTGATGGGTTTGGGGAGACAATTCTCAGTCTAGGGGGGGCATTGATGGGTTTGGGGAGACAATTCTCAGTCTAGGGGGGGCATTGATGGACCTGGGGAGACAATTCTCAGTCTAGGGGGGCATTGATGGGTTTGGGGAGGCAATTCTCAGTCTAGGGGGGCATTGATAGGTTTGGGGAGACAATTCTCAGTCTAGGGGGCATTGATGGGTTTTGGGAGACAATTCTCAGTCTAGGGGGGCATTGATGGGTTTGGGGAGACAATTCTCAGTCTAGGGGGGCATTGATGGGTTTGGGGAGACAATTCTCAGTCTAGGGGGGCATTGCTGGACCCGGGGAGACAATTCTCAGTCTAGGGGGGCATTGATGGGTTTGGGGAGACAATTCTCAGTCTAGGGGGGGGCATTGATGGGTATGGGGAGACAATTCTCAGTCTAGGGGGGGCATTGCTGGACCCGGGGAGACAATTCTCAGTCTAGGGGGGCATTGATGGGTTTGGGGAGACAATTCTCAGTCTAGGGGGGGGCATTGATGGACCTGGGGAGACAATTCTCAGTCTAGGGGGGCATTGATGGGTTTGGGGAGGCAATTCTCAGTCTAGGGGGGCATTGATGGGTTTGGGGAGACAATTCTCAGTCTAGGGGGGCATTGATGGGTTTGGGGAGACAATTCTCAGTCTAGGGGGGGCATTGATGGGTTTGGGGAGACAATTCTCAGTCTAGGGGGGCATTGCTGGACCCGGGGAGACAATTCTCAGTCTAGGGGGGCATTGATGGGTTTGGGGAGACAATTCTCAGTCTAGGGGGGGCATTGATGGGTTTGGGGAGACAATTCTCAGTCTAGGGGGGGCATTGCTGGACCCGGGAAGACAATTCTCAGTCTAGGGGGGCATTGATGGGTTTAGGGAGACAATTCTCAGTCTAGGGGGGCATTGATGGGTTTGGGGAGACAATTCTCAGTCTAGGGGGGGCATTGATGGGTTTGGGGAGACAATTCTCAGTCTAGGGGGGGCATTGCTGGACCCGGGGAGACAATTCTCAGTCTAGGGGGGGCATTGCTGGACCCGGGGAGACAATTCTCAGTCTAGGGGGGCATTGATGGGTTTGGGGAGACAATTCTCAGTCTAGGGGGGCATTGATGGGTTTGGGGAGACAATTCTCAGTCTAGGGGGCATTGATGGGTTTGGGGAGACAATTTTCAGTCTAGGGGGGCATTGATGGGTTTGGGGAGACAATTCTCAGTCTAGGGGGGCATTGATGGGTTTGGGGAGACAATTCTCAGTCTAGGGGGGCATTGATGGGTTTGGGGAGACAATTCTCAGTCTAGGGGGCATTGATGGGTTTGGGGAGACAATTCTCAGTCTAGGGGGGCATTGATGGGTTTGGGGAGACAATTCTCAGTCTAGGGACGCATTGATGGGTTTGGGGAGACAATTCTCAGTCTAGGGGGGCATTGATGGGTTTGGGGAGACAATTCTCAGTCTAGGGGGGGCATTGCTGGACCCGGGGAGACAATTCTCACTCTAGGGGGGCATTGATGGGTTTGGGGAGACAATTCTCAGTCTAGGGGGGCATTGCTGGGTCTAGGGGGGCATTGATGGGTTTGGGGAGATACTTCTCAGTCTAGGGGGGGCATTGCTGGACCTGGGGAGACACTTCTCAGTCTAGGGGGGGGGGGGGGGGGGGGGGGCATTGCTGGATCTGGGGGAACACTGCTTGGTTTGGGGAGACAATTCTAATTTTAGGGGACATTTCTGGGTTTAAGTGGAGATTGATGGGTTTGGGGAGACAATTCTCAGTCTAGGGGGGGGGCATTGATGGGTTTGGGGAGACAATTCTCAGTCTAGGGGGGCATTGCTGGACCTGGGGAGACAATTCTCAGTCTAGGGGGGCCATTGCTGGACCTGGGGAGACAATTCTCAGTCTAGGGGGGCCATTGCTGGACCTGGGGAGACAATTCTCAGTCTAGGGTGGCATTGATGGGTTTGGGGAGACAATTCTCAGTCTAGGGGGGGCATTGATGGGTTTGGGGAGACAATTCTCAGTCTAGGGGGGGCATTGATGGGTTTGGGGAGACAATTCTCAGTCTAGGGGGGCATTGATGGGTTTGGGGAGACAATTCTCAGTCTAGGGGGGCATTGATGGGTTTGGGGAGACAATTCTCAGTCTAGGGGGGCATTGCTGGACCTGGGGAGACAATTCTCAGTCTAGGGGGGCCATTGCTGGACCTGGGGAGACAATTCTCAGTCGAGGGGGGCATTGATGGGTTTGGGGAGGCAATTCTCAGTCTAGGGGGGCATTGATGGGTTTGGGGAGACAATTCTCAGTCTAGGGGGGCATTGATGGGTTTGGGGAGTCAATTCTCAGTCTAGGGGGGCATTGATGGGTTTAGGGAGACAATTCTCAGTCTAGGGGGGCATTGCTGGACCTGGGGAGACAATTCTCAGTCTAGGGGGGCCATTGCTGGACCTGGGGAGACAATTCTCAGTCTAGGGGGGCATTGATGGGTTTGGGGAGACAATTCTCAGTCTAGGGGGGCATTGATGGGTTTGGGGAGACAATTCTCAGTCTAGCGGGGCATTGCTGGGTCTAGGGGGGGCATTGATGGGTTTGGGGAGACAATTCTCAGTCTAGGGGGGGCAATGCTGGATCTGGGGGGGCATTGCTTGGTTTGAGAAGACAATTCTCATGCCACGTACACACGGACGGAATTTCCGATGGAAACAGTCCGATGGGAGCTTTTCATCTGATTTTCCGACCGTGTGTACGCCCATTAGGCTTTTTCTGTTCTTAATTTTTCCGACGGAAAACCTTTCTATCGGATTTTCCGATCGTGTGTATGCAATTCCGACACGCAAAATTCCGACGCATGCTCAGAAGCATTAAACTTCCCTTTTATAGTGCCATCGTACGTGTTGTATGCCGCGGTGACATTGACCATCGGAATTTGGTGTGACCGTGTGTAGGCAAGAAATTCTGTCGGAATTCCGATGGGAAAACCATCAGAGCTTTTTCCGACGAGAATTCGATCGTGTGTACGCGGCATCAGACTAGTGGGGCACTGCTGGATCTATCCCCCTATGCCCATGTATTCATTCACCTAGCTTGTCCCTATTGCCCTATGTCCATGTATTCATTCACCCAGCTTGTCCCTATTGCCCTATGTCCATGTATTCATTCACCCAGCTTGTCCCTATCCCCCTATGTCCATGTATTCATTCACCTAACTTGTCCCTATTCCCCTATGTCCATGTATTCATTCACCCAGCTTGTCCTTATTCCCCTATGTCCATGTATTCATTCACCTAGCTTGTCCCTATTCCCCTATGTCCATGTATTCATTCACCTAGCTTGTCCCTATTCCCCTATGTCCATGTATTCATTCACCTAGCTTGTCCCTATTCCCCTATGTCCATGTATTCATTCACCCAGCTTGTCCCTATTCCCCTATGTCCATGTATTCATTCACCCAGCTTGTCCTTATTCCCCTATGTCCATGTATTCAGTCACCCAGCTTGTCCCTATTCCCATATGTCCATGTATTCATTCACCTAGCTTGTCCCTATTCCCCTATGTCCATGTATTCATTCACCTAGCTTGTCCTTCTCCCCTATGTCCATGTATTCATTCACCTAGCTTGTCCCTATTCCCCTATGTCCATGTATTCATTCACCTAGCTTGTCCCTATTCCCCTATGTCCATGTATTCATTCACCTAGCTTGTCCCTATTCCCATATATCCATGTATTCATTCACCTAGCTTGTCCCTATTCCCCTATGTCCATGTATTCATTCACCCAGCTTGTCCCTATTCCCCTATGTCCATGTATTCATTCACCTAACTTGTCCTTCTCCCCTATGTCCATGTATTCATTCACCTAGCTTGTCCCTATTCCCCTATGTCCATGTATTTATTCACCTAGCTTGTCCCTATTCCCCTATGTCCATGTATTCATTCACCTAGCTTGTCCTTATTCCCCTATGTCCATGTATTCATTCACCAGCTTGTCCCTATTCCCCTATGTCCATGTATTCATTCACCTAGCTTGTCCCTATTCCCCTATGTCCATGTATTCATTCACCTAGCTTGTCCCTATTCCCCTATGCCCATGTATTCATTCACCTAACTTGTCCCTATTCCCCTATGTCCATGTATTCATTCCCCTAACTTGTCCTTCTCCCCTATGTCCATGTATTCATTCACCTAGCTTGTCCCTATTCCCCTATGTCCATGTATTCATTCACCTAGCTTGTCCCTATTCCCCTATGTCCATGTATTCATTCACCTAGCTTGTCCCTATTCCCATATATCCATGTATTCATTCACCTAGCTTGTCCCTATTCCCCTATGTCCATGTATTCATTCACCCAGCTTGTCCCTATTCCCCTATGTCCATGTATTCATTCACCTAACTTGTCCTTCTCCCCTATGTCCATGTATTCATTCACCTAGCTTGTCCCTATTCCCCTATGTCCATGTATTCATTCACCTAGCTTGTCCCTATTCCCCTATGTCCATGTATTCATTCACCTAGCTTGTCCTTATTCCCCTATGTCCATGTATTCATTCACCAGCTTGTCCCTATTCCCCTATGTCCATGTATTCATTCACCTAGCTTGTCCCTATTCCCCTATGTCCATGTATTCATTCACCTAACTTGTCCTTCTCCCCTATGTCCATGTATTCAGTCACCTTGCTTGTCCCTATTCCCATATGTCCATGTATTCATTCACCTAGCTTGTCCCTATTCCCATATATCCATGTATTCATTCACCTAGCTTGTCCCTATTCCCCTATGTCCATGTATTCATTCACCCAGCTTGTCCCTATTCCCCTATGTCCATGTATTTATTCACCTAGCTTGTCCTTATTCCCCTATGTCCATGTATTCATTCACCCAGCTTGTCCATATTCCCCTATGTCCATGTATTCATTCACCTAGCTTGTCCTTATTCCCCTATGTCCATGTATTCATTCACCTAGCTAGTTCCTATTCCCCTATGTCCATGTATTCATTCACCTAGCTAGTTCCTATTCCCCTATGTCCATGTATTCATTCACCCAGCTTGTCCTTATTCCCCCTATGTCCATGTATTCATTCACCTAGCTTGTCCTTATTCCCCTATGTCCATGTATTCATTCACCCAGCTTGTCCGTAATCACCTATGTCCATGTATTCATTCACCCAGCTTGTCCCTATTCCCCTATGTCCATGTATTCATTCACCCAGCTTGTCCTCATTCCCCTATGTCCATGTATTCATTCACCCAGCTTGTCCCTTTCCCCCTATGTCCATGTATTCATTCACCTAGCTTGTCCCTATTCCCCTATGTCCATGTTTTCATTCACCTAGCTAGTTCCTATTCCCCTATGTCCATGTATTCATTCACCTAGCTTGTCCCTATTCCCCTATGTCCATGTATTCATTCACCCAGCTTGTCCTTATTCCCCTATGCCCATGTATTCATTCACCTAGCTAGTTCCTATTCCCCTATGTCCATGTATTCATTCACCTAGCTTGTCCCTATTGCCCTATGTCCATGTATTCATTCACCTAGCTTGTCCCTATTCCCCTATGTCCATGTATTCATTCACCTAGCTTGTCCTTATTCCCCTATGTCCATGTATTCATTCACCAAGCTTGTCCTTATTCCCCTATGTCCATGTATTCATTCACCTAGCTTGTCCCTATTCCCCTATGTCCATGTATTCATTCACCCAGCTTGTCCTTATTCCCCCCATGTCCATGTATTCATTCACCTAACTTGTCCTTCTCCCCTATGTCCATGTATTCATTCACCTAGCTTGTCCCTATTCCCCTATGTCCATGTATTCATTCACCTAGCTTGTCCCTATTCCCCTATGCCCATGTATTCATTCACCTAACTTGTCCCTATTCCCCTATGTCCATGTATTCATTCCCCTAACTTGTCCTTCTCCCCTATGTCCATGTATTCATTCACCTAGCTTGTCCCTATTCCCCTATGTCCATGTATTCATTCACCTAACTTGTCCTTCTCCCCTATGTCCATGTATTCATTCACCTAGCTTGTCCCTATTCCCATATATCCATGTATTCATTCACCTAGCTTGTCCCTATTCCCCTATGTCCATGTATTCATTCACCTAACTTGTCCTTCTCCCCTATGTCCATGTATTCATTCACCTAGCTTGTCCTTATTCCCCTATGTCCATGTATTCATTCACCTAGCTAGTTCCTATTCCCCTATGCCCATGTATTCATTCACCTAGCTTGTCCCTATTCCCCTATGTCCATGTATTCATTCCCCTAACTTGTCCTTCTCCCCTATGTCCATGTATTCATTCACCTAGCTTGTCCCTATTCCCCTATGTCCATGTATTCATTCACCTAACTTGTCCTTCTCCCCTATGTCCATGTATTCATTCACCTAGCTTGTCCCTATTCCCCTATGTCCATGTATTCATTCACCTTGCTTGTCCCTATTCCCATATGTCCATGTATTCATTCACCTAGCTTGTCCCTATTCCCCTATATCCATGTATTCATTCACCTAGCTTGTCCCTATTCCCCTATGTCCATGTATTCATTCACCCAGCTTGTCCATATTCCCCTATGTCCATGTATTTATTCACCTAGCTTGTCCTTATTCCCCTATGTCCATGTATTCATTCACCTAGCTTGTCCTTATTCCCCTATGTCCATGTATTCATTCACCTAGCTAGTTCCTATTCCCCTATGTCCATGTATTCATTCACCTAGCTAGTTCCTATTCCCCTATGTCCATGTATTCATTCACCCAGCTTGTCCTTATTCCCCCTATGTCCATGTATTCATTCACCTAGCTTGTCCTTATTCCCCTATGTCCATGTATTCATTCACCCAGCTTGTCCGTAATCACCTATGTCCATGTATTCATTCACCCAGCTTGTCCCTATTCCCCTATGTCCATGTATTCATTCACCCAGCTTGTCCTCATTCCCCTATGTCCATGTATTCATTCACCCAGCTTGTCCTTTTCCCCCTATGTCCATGTATTCATTCACCTAGCTTGTCCTTATTCCCCTATGTCCATGTATTCATTCACCCAGCTTGTTCCTATTCCCCTATGTCCATGTATTCATTCACCCAGCTTGTCCTTATTCCCCTATGCCCATGTATTCATTCACCTAGCTAGTTCCTATTCCCCTATGTCCATGTATTCATTCACCTAGCTTGTCCTTATTCCCCTATGTCCATGTATTCATTCACCTAGCTTGTCCCTATTGCCCTATGTCCATGTATTCATTCACCTAGCTGGTCCCTATTCCTCTAAATCCATGTATTCATTCACCTAGCTTGTCCCTATTCCCCTATGTCCATGTATTCATTCACCTAGCTTGTCCTTATTCCCCTATGTCCATGTATTCATTCACCCAGCTTGTCCTTATTCCCCTATGTCCATGTATTCATTCACCTAGCTTGTCCCTATTCCCCTATGTCCATGTATTCATTCACCCAGCTTGTTCTTATTCCCCTATGTCCATGTATTCATTCACCCAGCTTGTCCTTATTCCCCTATGCCCATGTATTCATTCACCTAGCTAGTTCCTATTCCCCTATGCCCATGTATTCATTCACCTAGCTTGTCCCTATTCCCCTATGTCCATGTATTCATTCACCTAGCTTGTCCTTATTCCCCTATGTCCATGTATTCATTCACCCAGCTTGTCCATATTCCCCTATGTCCATGTATTCATTCACCTAGCTTGTCCTTATTCCCCTATGCCCATGTATTCATTCACCTAGCTAGTTCCTATTCCCCTATGTCCATGTATTCATTCACCTAGCTTGTCCTTATTCCCCTATGTCCATGTATTCATTCACCCAGCTTGTCCATATTCCCCTATGTCCATGTATTCATTCACCTAGCTTGTCCTTATTCCCCTATGTCCATGTATTCATTCACCCAGCTTGTCCATATCCCCCTATGTCCATGTATTCATTCACCTAGCTTGTCCCTATTCCCATATATCCATGTATTCATTCACCTAGCTTGTCCCTATTCCCCTATGTCCATGTATTCATTCACCCAGCTTGTCCCTATTCCCCTATGTCCATGTATTTATTCACCTAGCTTGTCCTTATTCCCCTATGTCCATGTATTCATTCACCTAGCTTGTCCTTATTCCCCTATGTCCATGTATTCATTCACCTAGCTAGTTCCTATTCCCCTATGTCCATGTATTCATTCACCTAGCTAGTTATTATTCCCCTATGTCCATGTATTCATTCACCCAGCTTGTCCTTATTCCCCCTATGTCCATGTATTCATTCACCTAGCTTGTCCTTATTCCCCTATGTCCATGTATTCATTCACCCAGCTTGTCCGTAATCACCTATGTCCATGTATTCATTCACCCAGCTTGTCCCTATTCCCCTATGTCCATGTATTCATTCACCCAGCTTGTCCTCATTCCCCTATGTCCATGTATTCATTCACCCAGCTTGTCCTTTTCCCCCTATGTCCATGTATTCATTCACCTAGCTTGTCCCTATTCCCCTATGTCCATGTTTTCATTCACCTAGCTAGTTCCTATTCCCCTATGTCCATGTATTCATTCACCTAGCTTGTCCCTATTCCCCTATGTCCATGTATTCATTCACCCAGCTTGTCCTTATTCCCCTATGCCCATGTATTCATTCACCTAGCTAGTTCCTATTCCCCTATGTCCATGTATTCATTCACCCAGCTTGTCCTTATTCCCCTATGTCCATGTATTCATTCACCTAGCTTGTCCCTATTGCCCTATGTCCATGTATTCATTCACCTAGCTGGTCCCTATTCCTCTAAATCCATGTATTCATTCACCTAGCTTGTCCCTATTCCCCTATGTCCATGTATTCATTCACCTAGCTTGTCCTTATTCCCCTATGTCCATGTATTCATTCACCCAGCTTGTCCTTATTCCCCTATGTCCATGTATTCATTCACCTAGCTTGTCCCTATTCCCCTATGTCCATGTATTCATTCACCCAGCTTGTTCTTATTCCCCTATGTCCATGTATTCATTCACCCAGCTTGTCCTTATTCCCCTATGCCCATGTATTCATTCACCTAGCTAGTTCCTATTCCCCTATGCCCATGTATTCATTCACCTAGCTTGTCCCTATTCCCCTATGTCCATGTATTCATTCACCTAGCTTGTCCTTATTCCCCTATGTCCATGTATTCATTCACCCAGCTTGTCCATATTCCCCTATGTCCATGTATTCATTCACCTAGCTTGTCCTTATTCCCCTATGCCCATGTATTCATTCACCTAGCTAGTTCCTATTCCCCTATGTCCATGTATTCATTCACCTAGCTTGTCCTTATTCCCCTATGTCCATGTATTCATTCACCCAGCTTGTCCATATTCCCCTATGTCCATGTATTCATTCACCTAGCTTGTCCCTATTCCCCTATGTCCATGTATTCATTCACCTAGCTATTCCTCATTCCCCTATGTCCATGTATTCATTTACCTAGCGTGTCCTTATTCCCCTATGCCCATGTATTCATTCACCTAGCTAGTTCTATTCCCCTATGTCCATGTATTCATTCACCCAGCTTGTCCTTATTCCCCTATGCCCATGTATTCATTCACCTAGCTAGTTCCTATTCCCCTATGTCCATGTATTCATTCACCTAGCTAGTTCCTATTCCCCTATGTCCATGTATTCATTCACCTAGCTAGTTCCTATTCCCCTATGTCCATGTATTCATTCACCTAGCTTGTCATTATTCCCCTATGTCCATGTATTCATTCACCCAGCTTGTCCTTATTCCCCTATGTCCACGTATTCATTCACCCAGCTTGTCCTTATTCCCCTATGCCCATGTATTCATTCACCTAGCTAGTTCCTATTCCCCTATGCCCATGTATTCATTCACCTAGCTTGTCCCTATCCCCCTATGTCCATGTATTCATTCACCCAGCTTGTCCTTATTCCCCTATGCCCATGTATTCATTCACCTAGCTAGTTCCTATTCCCCTATGTCCATGGATTCATTCACCTAGCTTGTCCTTATTCCCCTATGTCCATGTATTCATTCACCCAGCTTGTCCTTATTTCCCTATGTCCATGTATTCATTCACCTAGCTTGTCCCTATTTCCCTATGTCCATGTATTCATTCACCCAGCTTGTCCTTATTCCCCTATGTCCATGGATTCATTCACCTAGCTTGTCCTTATTCCCCTATGTCCATGTATTCATTCACCCAGCTTGTCCTTATTCCCCCATGTCCATGTATTCATTCACCTAGCTTGTCCCTATTCCCCTATGTCCATGTATTCATTCACCCAGCTTGTCCTTATTCCCCTATGTCCATGTATTCATTCACCTAGCTTGTCCCTATTCCCCTATGTCCAGGTATTCATTCACCCAGCTTGTCCTTATTCCCCTATGCCCATGTATTCATTCACCTAGCTAGTTCCTATTCCCCTATGTCCATGTATTCATTCACCTAGCTTGTCCCTATTCCCCTATGTCCACGTATTCATTCACCCAGCTTGTCCCTATTTACCTATGTCCATGTATTCATTCACCTAGCTAGTTCCTATTCCCCTATGTCCATGGATTCATTCACCTAGCTTGTCCTTATTCCCCTATGTCCATGTATTCATTCACCCAACTTGTCCTTATTCCCCCTATGTCCATGTATTCATTCACCTAGCTTGTCCCTATTCCCCTATGTCCATGTATTCATTCACCCAGCTTGTCCTTATTCCCCTATGCCCATGTATTCATTCACCTAGCTTGTCCCTATTTCCCTATGTCCATGTATTCATTCACCTAGCTTGTCCCTATTCCCCTATGTCCATGTATTCATTCACCTAGCTTGTCCCTATTCCCCTATGTCCATGTATTCATTCACCCAGCTTGTCCTTATTCCCCTATGCCCATGTATTCATTCACCTAGCTTGTCCTTATTCCCCTATGTCCATGTATTCATTCACCTAGCTTGTCCCTATTCCCCTATGTCCATGTATTCATTCACCTAGCTTGTCCTTATTCCCCCTATGTCCATGTATTCATTCACCAGCTTGTCCCTATTCCCCTATGTCCATGTATTCATTCACCCAGCTTGTCCCTATTCCCCTATGTCCATGTATTCATTCACCTAGCTTGTCCTTATTCCCCTATGTCCATGTATTCATTCACCTAGCTAGTTCCTATTCCCCTATGTCCATGTATTCATTCACCTAGCTAGTTCCTATTCCCCTATGTCCATGTATTCATTCACCTAGCTTGTCCCTATTTCCCTATGTCCATGTATTCATTCACTTTATTATGCCCCCCCCAATCAATGTCCTCAAATTTATAGCATCAATGTTCTCCTGTGCATGGGTGATAATTTCAGGACACACTGTGATGGGGGGACATAATTTCAGGACACACTGTGATGGGGGGACATATTTTTAGGACACACCTTGATGGGGGGGCATAATTTCAGGACACACTGCGATGGGGTACATCATTTCTGGACACACTGCGATGGGGGGACATATTTTTAGGACACACTGTGATGGGGGACATCATTTCAGGACACACTGTGATGGGGGGGACATATTTTTAGGACACACTGTGATGGGGGGGGCATAATTTCAGGACACACTGCGATGGGGGACATCATTTCAGGACACACTGTGATGGGGGGACATCATTTCAGGACACACTGCGATGGGGGGACATATTTTTAGGACACACTGTGATGGGGGGGGGGGGCATAATTTCAGGACACACTGTGATGGGGGGACATAATTTCAGGACACACTGTGATGGGGGGACATGATTTCAGGACATACTGTGATGGGGGGACATATTTTCAGGACACACTGTGATGGGGGGACATATTTTCAGGACACACTGTGATGGAGGACATAATTTCAGGACACACTGTGATGGGGGGACATCATTTCAGGACACACTGTGATGGGGGGACATATTTTCAGGGCACACTGTGATGGGGGGACATATGTGATGGGGGACATAATTTCAGGACACACTGTGATGGGGGGGGCATATTTTCAGGACACACTGTGATGGGGGGGACATAATTTCAGGACACACTGTGATGGGGGGACATAATTTCAGGACACACTGTGATGGGGGGACATAATTTCAGGACACACTGCGATGGGGGACATAATTTCAGGGACACAACTCAGGACACACTGTGATGGGGGGACATCATTTCAGGGCACACTGTGATGGGGGGCATATTTTCAGGGCACACTGTGATGGGGGGACATATGTGATGGGGGACATAATTTCAGGACACACTGTGATGGGGGGGGGCATAATATGAGGGCACACTGTGATAGGGAGGACATAATTTCAGGACACACTGTGATGGGGGGACATAATTTCAGGACACACTGTGATGGGGGGACATATTTTCAGGACACACTGTGATGGAGGACATAATTTCAGGACACACTGTGATGGGGGGACATCATTTCAGGGCACACTGTGATGGGGGGACATATTTTCAGGGCACACTGTGATGGGGGGACATATGTGATGGGGGACATAATTTCAGGACACACTGTGATGGGGGGGGGGCATAATATGAGGGCACACTGTGATAGGGAGGACATAATTTCAGGACACACTGTGATGGGGGGGGGGGGGACATAATTTCAGGACACACTGTGATGGGGGGGGGGGACATAATTTCAGGACACACTGTGATGGGGGGGGGGCCATAATTTCAGGACACACTGTGATGGGGGGACATAATTTCAGGACACACTGTGATGGGGGGGGGCATAATTTAAGGACACACTGTGATGGGGGGGGACATAATTTCAGGACACACTGTGATGGGGGGGGGGGACATATTTTCAGGACACACTGTGATGGGGGACATAATTTCAGGGCACACTGTGATGGGGGGGGGGGCATATTTTCAGGACACACTGTGATGGGGGGACATAATTTCAGGACACACTGCGATGGGGGACATAATTTCAGGACACACTGTGATGGGGGGACATAATTTCTGGACACACTGTGATGGGGGGACATAATTTCAGGACACACTGTGATGGGGGACATAATTTCAGGACACACTGTGATGGGGCGACATAATTTCAGGACACACTGTGATGGGGGGGGGCATAATTTCAGGACACACTGTGATGGGGGGGGCATAATTTAAGGACACACTGTGATGGGGGACATAATTTCAGGACACACTGTGATGGGGGACATAATATAAGGGCACACTGTGATGGCGGGGACATAATTTCAGGACACACTGTGATGGGGGACATAATTTAAGGACACACTGTGATGGGGACATAATTTCAGGACACACTGTGATGGGGGGGGGGGCATAATTTCAGGACACACTGTGATGGGGGGGGGGCATAATTTCAGGACACACTGTGATGGGGGACATAATTTCAGGACACACTGTGATGGGGGGACATAATTTCAGGACACACTGTGATGGGGGGGGGCATAATTTCAGGACACACTGTGATGGGGGGGGGCATAATTTCAGGACACACTGTGATGGGGGGGGGCATAATTTCAGGACACACTGTGATGGGGGGACATAATTTCAGGGCACACTGTGATGGGGGGACATAATTTCAGGACACACTGTGATGGGGGGACATAATTTCAGGACACACTGTGATGGGGGGACATAATTTCAGGACACACTGTGATGGGGGGGGCATAATTTCAGGGCACAGAGTAGTTTGTTTTCTTTGACTCTCTTGGATACTCTGAGGGCTCAGCTCCAGTTGCCAGAAGTAAATATGGCAACATGTGGTGAAGTAAAGGAATATTACCCAGAAGGAATATGGCGGACCTGGTATCGGAGGCTCCGCCCATTGTGGCACCGAGGCGGGTCTCCAGGAGACAGAGCTGTGTACCTGTAAACACAAGCTTGAAAGAGGCGGAGCTTGCTGCCAAGACGACGCACGAGGCGGGAAGAGGCGTCACCCCGGCAACCGCGGCCTAGGGACGTGTGGTGACAACAGGGAGAGAAGAGAGGCGAGCAGAACGGAGAGGAGAGCCAGAGAGAGCGGAGCGGAGCAGAGCAGAGCAGAGCAGAGCCGAGAAGAGCAGAGCAGAGAAGAGAAGAGCAGAGAAGAGAAGAGAAGAGCCATGTTCAAGAACACCTTCCAGTCCGGCTTCCTGTCCATCCTGTACAGTATAGGGAGCAAACCCCTCCAGATATGGGACAAGAAGGTGACTGTATACACCTATATATATATATATATACACTCCTCACCTGTATACTCCTCTATATATACTCCTCTATATACCTCACCTGTATACTCCTCTATATATTCACCTTCTGTATACTCCTCTATATATACTCCTCCTGTATACTCCTCTATATATACTCCTCCTGTATACTCCTCTATATATACTCCTCTATATACTATCTGTATACTCTCCCCCTATATACTATCTGTATACTCCCCTCCTATATACTATCTGTATACTCCCCTCCTATATACTATCTGTATACTCTCCCCCTATATACTATCTGTATACTCCCCACCTATATACTATCTGTATACTCTCCCCATATATACTATCTGTATACTCTCCCCCTATATACTATCTGTATACTCTCCCCCTATATACTATCTGTATACTCTCCCCCTATATACTATCTGTATACTCTCCCCCTATATACTATCTGTATACTCTCCCTCCTATATACTATCTGTATACTCCCCTCCTATATACTATCTGTATACTCTCCCCCTATATACTATCTGTATACTCCCCTCCTATATACTATCTGTATACTCCCCTCCTATATACTATCTGTATACTCTCCCCCTATATACTATCTGTATACTCTCCCCCTATATACTATCTGTATACTCTCCCCCTATATACTATCTGTATACTCTCCCCCTATATACTATCTGTATACTCTCCCCCTATATACTATCTGTATACTCTCCCCCTATATACTATCTGTATACTCTCCCTCCTATATACTATCTGTATACTCCCCTCCTATATACTATCTGTATACTCCCCTCCTATATACTATCTGTATACTCTCCCCCTATATACTATCTGTATACTCCCCTCCTATATACTATCTGTATACTCTCCCCCTATATACTATCTGTATACTCTCCTCCTATATACTATCTGTATACTCTCCCCCTATATACTATCTGTATACTCTCCCCCTATATCTGTATACTCTCCCCCTATATACTATCTGTATACTCTCCCCCTATATACTATCTGTATACTCCCCACCTATATACTATCTGTATACTCTCCCCCTATATACTATCTGTATACTCTCCCCCTATATACTATCTGTATACTCCCCACCTATATACTATCTGTATACTCTCCCCCTATATACTATCTGTATACTCTCCCCTATATACTATCTGTATACTCCCCTCCTATATACTATCTGTATACTCCCCCTATATACTATCTGTATACTCTCCCCTATATACTATCTGTATACTCCCCTCCTGTATACTATCTGTATACTCCCCTCCTATATACTATCTGTATACTCCCCTCCTATATACTATCTGTATACTCCCTCTATCTATCTATATACTCCTCCTGTATACTCTCCCCTCCTATATACAATCTGTATACTCCCACCTATATACTATCCTGTATACTCCCTCAACTATATATACTAATCCATGTTTATCTTCGGTTATAATCTCCTGTATTAACTGATGTAGAACTATATTTTCGAGCAAGATATGTATTCTGTACACTGTAGTTCGTGTCTCGCTCCGGAAGGAGGGTGTTAGAGGTTATTGATATATGCCGAATCTGATGATGTTTTAGGTCCATGCCGTGACAGTCGTTTGACTGATATCTGCGTGTGTAGTAGAGCAGGAAGAAGATACGGAGCAGAGTGAGACAGCTCTCGCCCTTGCACTATGCGATCCGCGTAACCATTCCATCCTTCCTGGTAGGTACGAAACATCTCCGTCCCTCCGACGCCTCCGCACTCCTGCAACACTCACAGGCGCCCCATGCAAGACTCCCCGACCTCCTCCCTACACCGATAGTCATATGCACCCGCAATTAGGCCGTCCGCATGAACGCCTACAGCAGCCGTGTGTAGACCTCCGCCCCGCCGTTGTGACGCCATCGCTCCGCCTGTCCAGTGTAGAGCACCGGTCTCGTCGTCCACGAGTGAGTCTGCTAACCGCACCAGACACCCGCCGTTTGAACCCGCAACTCAGTGTGATTCGTCGCAAACGACAGGCGTGCCCTAGATACCCCATAGCTGTCGTGCCGTCCCCCGACTCCCCCCTGTCTAGCGACGCCCTCCCCCGCCCCACTAAGGCGTCGTAGACCACTCAACAGTACCCGCGCCCTCGCAGGTCCCCCCAACTCATACGCCCCCCCCATGAACCCCCTGGCTTGATCCCTCACCCCCCGTACGAGATGAACTCCTCCGCCACGCACACTCGGCACTCCTCTATCATCCCTCAACCCGCACCTACCATCCGCACGCACTCCCCTCACCCCATCCTGCCCTCTGTGTCTCGTTCCCCTCCCCCGTTCTCCATAACCTCTCTTATACTACACATCGCCTCGTCATACCCTCTGCCTCTCACACTTAGACTATGCGCCTGACTACCTCATGACCTTCTATCAGTCACAAGTTCTACTACTACTCACTCCTCCCCTGCAGACACTACTCCTTTACTACTTATACCTACCCTCACGCCCTACCTACTACCCAGTCACTCTGCACTACACGCGTATCCTCCTCCATCAATACTGAGAATATAACTACAATCCCTCCCGACCTAGCCACCCGTCCCTGCTATAGAGCACTATACTCTCCACCATCGCCAGTATCTCCTGCCTATAGCAGTAACCCTCCGCCCGTACTAATACTACAAGCCCCTAGCCGGCGCTGTCCCTGTACCATCCCCCTACCGTCTACGTCACTCTACGCTACCTATCACTCCGCGTTACCCCTCCCTTCCTACCCCTCATATCTCCTACCACTCCACTGTCATCTTCCCCCTGACGCCCCTCCCCCCCTTGTTCTCTATTTAAAACCGTCCTCCGCGCTCTCACGCCCGTCGCCTATCATCACGCCACACTCACTTCTATCTCACTCCCCACTCCCTCACCGCCCCTCCCCTAATCTGTCTCTGCCATGCGCCTTCCCCTAACCGCCCCTCCTACACGCCACCTCTCACTTCCATCTCCATTACACTCCTCCCGCGCAGCCCAATCCCCGTCGCGTACTCACTTACCCACCCCTCACTAACCTAATGACTCTCTATCCACCTCCCCATATAATCGTACTACTCTCTACGCGCTAAGACACATACCTGGCGAAGTACCTCCTGCTAGTCATACTCTCCTACTCACTCCTAGCCGCTCCTTGAGCTGTTACGCCCCCCTATATTACGAGCCTCGTCCCAGGCTCGTGATACGCTCTCAGCGCGCACCTCCTTATCACCATCCACGCCTCTAAAACACTGCGCTCCTCCGATATCCCCCGCCCCACTGGCCCTCCTCAACCCCTGTCCATAGCCAACAACCTACGCACATATCTCACGCCCCTCCCTGTACTAAGCCTTTCCTTTACGTACTCCTCCGCGGTATCGCCTCGCGCATTATTATAGCCCACTCACCTCTTTATATGTACCCGCCACCTCCCTCGCAGACATCCACCCCCTCATACCCCCGTCACCCGTTTATTTACTCGTCTCATTCCCTACCCCCCAGTAACAACCACTCTTCATCAACTAATGTGACAGACCGCACCTGCCCTCCTCTCACTCACCCTGCCTCATCATACACGCTCCTTTACTCCAATCCCCGGTCACGTCCATCGCCTTCCCTAATTACTGATCACTACTAAGGCTATTCTCCTTCTATATATGAACTACTCTACCTCATACGCACTGCCTCCTTTTTAATCTCTCCTACCTATTCCTAATCTTCATATCTTTATACTCACTCTCATGTATAATCTTCTAATTATATACTCCTCTATAATACTCCTCTGTATAATCTTCTATTAACTACTCCTCTATATATACTCCTCCTGTTTACTCCTCTATATATAACTCCTCCTGTATCTACCTATCGCCCGTATATTATACTCCTCACTGTATACTCCTCCTGTATAATTTCTATATATAATCCTCTGTTCTACTCCTTTATATACTGTGGATGGGGACCCCCAGTATCGGAACGACCCTTTAATGACACTACGCTGTTGATGGTCGCCACCCCATCACGAATAGCGGCAGGAATCTAATCAGCCTCCTCGTATGCTCCAACCCCAGCCACGCGACGCCCGTTCCGCCGCAGAGCGTCACCTACATTCCCCATAAATATTCTATCCCACACTTTTTCCATCATAGGGGACTCTCCCCCCCCCCCCGACATCACACACAAACCTCCATCGTCAGTCTTCACGAGTAGTACAACCCGACCCCCCCCCCCCCCCACCACCCCCCCCCCCACATCCACATTCCCCCCCCCCCCCCCCCCCACAACCCCCCCCCCCTTAACCTCCATACTGCCCGCGCCCACCCTCCACCACCTACGTTCACCGCGCCAGCTACAGCAGTTCGGTCCCGTACAATGACATCTGGGCAGCCGCACCACTCAAGTCGCCCTCCCACTCAATCAATCTTGTCCCCCGCGAGCCAACACGAGTGGGCACGGCAACGTCATAGGCTGTCCACCTCTCGTCATACCATCCGTCGCCCTCCAGCCCAGCTCCGCGACCACGGATCTAGTGCCTTACCTCCCCCATCTCTAGAGGGTACTCAAGTGGCCCGCGCGCGGCAAACATCCAGCTGCCCTACCTATATCAGTCTTCCCTGTAACCCCCCCCCCATCCCCATCTCGTGAGTGTTGTAGGGACGCGCCCCCCCCAAGATACCCTCGTCCGCAGTGCCCCCTCCACGTCCGCACCCCCGAGTGTATCACGCGCCATCAGCGGCCCCCTCCCCCCGCCGACACCTACTACCCACAGACATTCGCCCCATGCACTTGGCCTCGCCTCACCTCGCGCGGCCCCGTAGGCACATCCCCCCCCCCACATCACCCCTCTCAGGAAAGATCACCTCCATCACTCTCCCCTCCCCCCCCCCTCCCTCCATCACCCAAGTACTCGCCACCCCACCCCCCATCATTCGGTCCCGCTCCAGAGGCGAGCCCCGCCAATAACCCCCCGCTGCACCCCCATCCACTTGGGCGAGCCCCACGCTGCCACCCCCCGCCTCACGCGCAGACTCGGCGATCTACCTCACCCACGCCATCCCACCCCCCCCAGTCCACACCCACTAGTCTCCCCCCCCACACCCTCCATCACCCCCTCCCCCCCCTCCATCCGCCCACCACATCTTCCTGAGTCTAGTCTCCACTTGGAAGGCCGCCCCCCCCGCCCCCCCGAATCTCCTGGCCCCTGACAGTGTCCCATACTCGCCCACCTTCAGATCCACCCCCACATCTACCATTGTAGCGTATACCAGTCCGTACAACTCCGCACCCCCTCCTCCCTTCCCCGCACCGCCCCCCCCCCGACCCCATCCCCCTTCCATCCCGTCCCCCCCCCCCACACCACCACACATCCCCCCCCCCCCAACACGCTCCCCCGCGCGCATTTGTAGACCAACCTCTCCGTATAATGGCACTGCGCGCCCCAACACTTCCCCCCCATCCCCCTAAGGTCAGCCTAGAGCTGTACTCGTGCCCCCCCCCCCACATAAGGATATATATGAAATGCGACACCAGCCCTCCCCAAAAGCATCTAAACATTCGGCACACACCCTATCCTGCAGTATAACCCCATGTCCGATCCGTCCCCTTTCCATTCCCATCTAGTTTACGGTAGTCTCTATTAACCACCAAAAACATATTCCAAACCTACCCATAAATACTATCTTCCATATTATCCCCTAATCTAATATATACTCCCCCCCCCCCCTACCTATTTCATTCCCACATCACAAACTCAACATCAACTCTCCACAATTGTACCCACACACCTCTTTTTGTTTGCTCTCTTTTAATGCAAAATACGCTCAACCCGGAGCAGCTGTCTCGATTACGCCTAGCCAACTGAGCGTAATATAAGCGAAACTGTTGCTATGCGTCTAGCATTCACAATTGGTCCTGTCCTCATACCCTACGCCAGGGAAAGGGAAATGTGTATGCAATGTAACCCATCCTCTATTGGTGTTTTCTTGTCCTATGAGTTGACCGAGAGGCAAGTTATTGTGAAGTTAAAAAGTCTCGTGGGGTGGCGGGGCCGCGATGCGAGATGCCCGTTCTGACTGTCAAGGTGTTGGTGTGGGCGCCGAGTGGGGGAGGGGGGGGGTGCATGGCAAGATCTAAGCTCAAGTTGCACAGCACCCTTTAATCAAACGTTTAAGGTTAGCAACAATTATATGTAAGTGGTGCAATAAGGACGATAAGCTAAGACAATGTCTAAGATAGGAGCACAGATTAGGAGAGCAGAGAGAATAAGTGCATCCCATCAAGTTAGGTAGTCTCACGTTTATGTACGTAACAGTGTGAGGAAGGAAAAGATGGAAGGAAGACCAGAGCGGGCATAATAGGGCTACCCATAGAAGAACATGGGGAAAGAATAAGAAAGAGCATGGTAGGATATACGCGAAGAAGGTATGGGGGAGTTTCTTTATTTTTTTGCTGATGTTATGTGTGAGAAGGTGGTGGAAGGTTTTAATTGGATTTTTTCTTCACGAGGGAACTCGCGGGCGGATCAGCGGTTGTGGTTCCATCAGAGCCAAAACCTGCAGTGTTTATCCTCATGACATCCCAGGAATCCCTCACATGAGAAGTCCAGAGGAGCAGAATTAGAGAATTAGACTCGGGACCCTACACAAACATACCAACACCTGTGACCAGAAATGACATCTACTGTTTGTTTCCTACTGGTCCCTCTAGTCACCCCAGTTTACATTGCGAGACCATCTGTTCCTCATTTTAATTAGTATACTGACTGGAATGGATTCCAGCTTGATTGGAGAAAATCCAATGTAGCGACCCGAAATATCTCATGTCCCTCGTGGACTAGAGACACATCCCTGGGAGAGTACATGGACCAGTAAGTCCATCTAACCTACAATAGTATGGAACACTCAATTATTTGTTCTGTGCACTCCTTTACGTGTCATTAGGCAGTGATCTCAGTGTAGGAATGAAGGGATACCGTATACAATAGGTCCACGTATCAGCTCTGGAGAATGAGCGAAGAAGGGTTTTGCCAAACCGCGCAATCTATTACCTTCTGAGGAGTGTAGCCTCGGAGGTGAGTTGGCCACGTGCTAGATAGTGCTGAAGGTAACCTGTTAGACGTGTGCGGAGTGATCTATCGCAATGAGGGGTTCATGATTGCCTCCACACATGACACCAGATGATGAAGCAACTGACACTAGTTAGTCTATCCTCTATACCACAATGATTAATGGGTGTTTTGTTTTGTTTTGACCAGTCTTCAGACTAATCGCCACCAACATACACCAATGTTGAGACACTAAAATTCACCCAAGCCCCCTCCAGAAATTGTTTCACTGGATACCACAACTCCGACCCCACAGCATGGAGGCACGTTTGGCCTACCCACTATAACAGATTATGGTATTAGTAGCCCCGTTGCCTCCAACATCCACCTGTACACCCAAATCATTGGACACACTGATTCACCGCACTTGATAGTTGGACCCTGTTCTCTCACTTCATCATTAATCACAAATCCACCCACTTACCGGCCTTCATTGTTGGCAGAGGCTCGCAACCAACATAGGCGTGCAGCAATTAGTAAAGTTCAAGCAGGAAAATTGTCACTATTTAGTGTGATTTTTCCCGACTACTCAACATTCCACTTACACCAATTAATTGGTTTTTGTCCCTGCCAACCTATATCTTCCCATTGCTTCAATGCCAAGATAGAAGTATTAGTTATTTTGTGTCGCCTGTCCCAACTCAGATTCGTTATAGTTTTTGTCACTATTTCCTCCCCCGATTCCACCGTCTTATAGGAACGCACGATACATACATCCCCCAAGTCAAACCTAATCTCATTCTACACTATTCCTACCAACGTGGCCCCCTCAAACGGTATGGTTACACTATTCCTCCCCATTGAATCACCCTTTTATTTTCATCCCCTACAACACCATGGTAACCAGTGAGTTTCTCCACATATACCTGCCTCCACATCTCCCCGCCCCCCTCATAGGTGTAGTGTGGAGTCCCATTGGTGGTTTTTTTTGTGTGCACTTGATGCAGCCCACTCAGACACAAATAATGTTTGGACACATATTCCTACCCTAGACTAACTCTACCCAATGATGGGCCACAATCCAATCCCACAGACATCAATTGAACAGATTTGACCAGCCCACTATATTCGCAGCTAATCCACATTAAGACCCCCTTATATTTCTGTTCATCAAACCCATCCATCAATGGCACCAATGATTGTGGACTACTATACCATATCCATTCTGACACAATAGAAGGTGGACAGAAATTCCCACTGACCACCAAGTATTGACAGTATGCCCTCCACTGACACAATTGTGGGGAACGCACTGACACTATTCCTCCCAACTGACACCGAAACCATGATGGGTACACTATTCTCCCAGACCCCAATTAATTTGTGTGTAGCTGGCAATATCTACAATTGCTCCGCACTGACACAAATGAATGAGACACTCATACCTCCCACTTCCACAAATAATTGAGGTGTCTTACAGTGAGTAGGTCTCGTTCCCGATACTTCACTTCAGGCATAGTGGTTCCCCACTACTAGAGATGATTATACAACCATGCACTCGCAATGATTGTACCACTAAATCCTACCCTGGATATGTGCAGCATATAGTGAGACACTTGGAAAACGCTTCCACTAGGCCCCCATAAGTTTATTGGGCACTTCTTTTGGCACTATGTTCCTCCGACAGCTTGAGCCCGATTGTGAAGGGGGTGGGGCGCACTATTGGCAATGATTGAATTTGTGCACTATTCCTCCACACGTACCCCATTTATTTAATTGATGTTGTTTTTCCACATCATACCACAATGCCCTGATCCTTTATTTGTTGTAGTTGCATTTTTGTTTCCTCCTAATTCCCACCATCAAATGATCAACCCAAAAATAACTCCACCGCACACGCGCACTACCCCCACACCCCCTATCCCATACCCCCCCAGTCTATTCAGATAACAACTACCCCCCTCAACCTCTCTTTAGCGGCCCCACCCGTCCACCACCGCTCCCTCACACTGTCCCCGCCCAACACACCTGCCGCCGCCGTGGCACACCAACCCCGCTCCGACCACTCCCCCCACCCCATCACCCCCCCAACATACACACACCTACACCCATCCCCCCCCTTAATTGCACCTCCTCCCCCCAGTCATTAACTCTTGCAACCCACCCAAAACCCCACACCCCCAAAACAACCACCCGCACCAAGGTCAACATCGCCCTTATATCATAATTATATTCCATTCTTATTTCATATATTTGGTTTTTATTTATTATTGCCCCCACAACCCCACCCCCCATACCCCACTCCCATCATTGTAAATTATCCCTCTGTTTCCCGCTCCCACACACAACCATCTCCACATCCCCTCACTAATGATGTCACGCTAGATCACTTGAGGAACGCTCCCCACACATTTGACCACATGATGGGACAACCCAGACAATCCGTTACGTGTCACAGTGACACCAATGAAGGACAGACGGCCCTATATTAGTCCTCCCATGACACCCATGATGGAAAAAAGGGTATCTAAGTGCACAACTACAGGCAGCACACTAGTGGTCACCTGCTCACTAGTTCGTTGCATACATCTTTGGTGGTTTTATTGTCAGTTGGGAGTGTGGAATGACACTTGGACACAATGGACTGAAGAGTGACCCACGCTATTCCTCGCAGTAGATCACCCATGAAATTGAGTTGCACCTATTCACCCACAAACATCGCAGCAATTAAAGTTTGATTAGATTGGGCACTGTTGTGGGTAGGCACTTTTCCTCCAATTACCACCCAGGCTTATATTGTAATTTTCCACAAATACCACCAGACTGTGTCCCCACTCACCTTTTTTAAAGGATCTACCCCCCCCAACCCAACGAATACCACCCCCCCTCCCCACCGGCCACAAGTCCGGCCAGCCTCCCGCGCTATACACTGGACCCCATCTCGCCCTCCTCCATAAAGTTTTTTGTGTACCCCTCATCATTGGTATCTAATTTGTCTCCTAGTCATATCGTCACCAGTCGGGATGGCCACGACGGAGGAATAAATAGAGTCCCATCATTGGATGTCGGTGTCTACCATAAGCAGATACACACACCCCCCTGCGAGCTGGAATAGTGTCCCATCATTGGTGTCAGTGGGAGGAATAGTGTCCCATCATTGGTGTCTGTGGGAGGAATAGTGTCCCTATCATTGGTGTCAGTGGGAGGAAATAGTGTCCCATCATTGGTGTCAGTGGGGGAATAGTGTCCCATCATTGGTGTCAGTGGGAGGTATAGTGTCCCATCACTGTTATCAGTGGGAGGAATAGTGTCCAATCATTGGTATCAGTGGGAGGAATAGTGTCCATCATTGGTGTCAGTGGGAGGAATAGTGTCCCATCATTGTGTCAGTGGGAGGAATAGTGTCCCATCATTGGTGTGTCAGTGGGAGGAATAGTGTCCCATCATTGGTGTCAGTGGGAGGATTAGTGTCCCATCATTGGTGTCAGTGGGAGTAATAGTGCCCCATCAATGGTGTCAGTGGGAGGAATTAGTGCCCCATCATTGGTATCAGTGGGAGGATAGTGCCCCATCATTGGTGTCAGTGGGAGGAAAATAGTGCCCCATCATTGGTGTCAGTGGGAGGAATAGTGTCCCATCATTGGTGTCAGTGGGAGGAATAGTGTCCCATCATTGGTGTCGGTGTCAGTGGGAGGAATAGTGTCCCATCACTGTTATCAGTGGGAGGAATAGTGTCCCATCATTGGTGTCAGTGGAGGAATAGTGCCCCATCATTGGTGTCAGTGGGAGGAATAGTGCCCCTCATTGGTGTCAGTGGGAGGAATAGTGTCTCATCATTGGTGTCAGTGGGAGGAATAGTGCCCCGTCATTGTGTCAGTGGGAGGAATAGTGCCCCATCATTGGTGTCAGTGGGAGAGAATAGTGCCCCATCATTGGTGTCAGTGGGAGGAATAGTGCCCCATCATTGGATACACCACGTCTACGGGCGTTCCTTTATCTAGATGGCAACTCACCTCCTCATAGAAGGTTAATAGATTGGTTTGGCAAGAACGATTCTTCATGAATCCATGCTGATACCGCTAATGATTCTCATTACTAAAATCTTGTATATAGTCCCTTATCGTCCCCTCCAAGAGTTTACATACTATTGATGTTAGGCTGACTGGTCTGTAATTCCCAGGGATGTATTTTGGGCCCTTTTAAATATTGGGGCTACATTGGCTTTTCTCCAATCAGCTGGTACCATTCCAGTCAGTAGACTAATAAAAATTAGGAACAATGGTCTGGCAATTACTTGACTGAGTTCCCTAAGTACCCTCGGGTGCAGCCATCTGGTCCCGGTGATTTATTTATTGTTAAGTTTCCCAAGTCTTAATTTTAATTCTGTCCTCTGATCACCATGGAGGTGCTTCCTGTGATGTCATGAGGATAAACACTGCAGTTTTGGTTACTGAAGCCCCTCCCCCCCGATTTCCCTCGTGAAGAATAAATTCAATACCTTCACCATCTCCCCATCCTTTGTAACCAGATGCCCTTCCCCCATTCTTTATGGGGCCAATATGGTCTGTCCTCCCTTTTTTACTGTTTACGTACTTAAAGAATTTTGGGGATTTTTTTGCTCTCCTCCTCTGTGTCTTTCATGTTCTATCTTAGTCGTCCTTATTGCACCCTTACATTTCTTGTTGAATTCTTTGTAAAGTCTGAATGCTGATGATGACCCCCCCCGGCACACACCTTGCGGTCACACGGCAGCTCCCCCCCCCCCCCGGCACACACCTTGCGGTCACACGGCAGGTCACTCCACTGAGGCGTGGACTGCGCGGTTGACAGAAGAACGCAGATCCTCGATCGTGGCGAGGCGTGGACTGAGCCGTGTCTGTTTGTCTTTTCTAGCCCCCCCCCCCCTCTTATATATGTACACATTATTCTATTCGAATATTTCATAAATATCAGATTTCCCTCCCCCGAGCGAGGAGGTGTTGGTTATCGGACCCCCCCACCCTTATCTGCCACCTTTCTCTCTACAGGTACGGAATGGCCACATAAAAAGGATTACAGACAATGACATCCAGTCCCTGGTCCTGGAGGTGGAGGGAACAAACGTCAGGTGAGTGTCATACCGCAACATGGCTGTAGGTGGAGCCACACACACACCACAGTGGGGGGTGGGGCCAGTAGCTGGCTGGTGATGGGGGGGGGGGGGGGTGCAGAAACTGGCTCGTAATGATGGAGTGGAGGGCGGTAGCTGGCTGGTGATGGTGGAGGGGGGGCAGGTGATGGTGGGGGGGAGTGGCTGGCTAGGGGCGGGGGGTGGTGTTGGCAGGAGGGGGGGTAGGTAGCTGGCTGGTGATGGGGGGGGGGGTAGCTGGCGGGTATTTGGGGGGGGGGGGTAGCTGGCTGGGGGTGGTAGCTGGGAGGGGCGATAGCTGGCCAGTATTGGGGGGGCTCGGTAGCTGGCCGGTATTGGGGGGAGTAGCTGGCGGGTATTGGGGGGGTGGGCGATAGCTGGCTGGTGATGGGGGGGGGGGGCTCGGTAGCTGGCGGGTATTGGGGGGGGGGGTAGCTGGCGGGTATTGGGGGGGGGGGGGGTAGCTGGCTGGTGATGGGGGGGCTCGGTAGCTGGCGGGTATGGGGGGGGGGGTAGCTGGCTGGTGATGGTGGGGGGGGGGTGGTAGCTGGCGGGTATTGGGGGGTGGGCGATAGCTGACTGGTGATGGGGTGGGCGATAGCTGGCAGGTATTGGGGGGTAGCTGGCGGGTATTGGGGGGGTAGCTGGCGGTTATTGGGGGGTGGGCGATAGCTGGCTGTTGATGGTGGGGTGGTAGCTGGCGGGTATTGGGGGGGGGGGGGTAGCTGGCTGGTGATGGTGGGGGGTGGGGTGATAGCTGGCGGGTATTGGGGGGTGGGGGGGCGATAGCTGGCTGGTGATGATGGAGGGGGGGTGGTAGCTGGCGGGTATTGGGGGGGGGGGGATAGCTGGCTGGTGATGGTGGAGGGTGGGGGCGGTAGCTGGCTGGTGATGGTGGGAGTGGGGTGGTAGCTGGCGGGTATTGGGGGGTGGGCGATAGCTGGCTGTTGATGGTGGGGTGGTAGCTGGCGGGTATTGGGGGGTGGGCGATAGCTGGCTGGTGATGATGGGGGGTGGGTGATAGCTGGCGGGTATTGGGGGGGTGGGGGAAGTGGCTGGTGATGGTGGGGGGGGGTGGGTGATAGCTGGCGGGTATTGGGGGGGTGGGGCGATAGCTGGATGGTGATGATGGAGGGGGGGGTGGTAGCTGGGGGGGGGGGGGGGGGGGGATAGCTGGGCTGGTGATGGTGGAGGGTGGGGCGGTAGCTGGCAGGTATTGGGGGGGGGGGGATAGCTGGCTGGTGATGGTGGGGGGTGGGGTGGTAGCTGGCGGGGTATTGGGGGGGGGGGGGGGGATAGCTGGCTGGTGATGGTGGAGGGTGGGGTGGTAGCTGGCGGGTATTGGGGGGGGATGGGATGGGTTAGCTGGCTGGTGATGGTGGAGGATGGGTGGGGTAGCTGGGGGGTATTGGGGGGGGGGGGTAGTGGCTGGTGATGGTGGAGGGTGGGGCGGATAGCTGGCGGGCAGTTGGGGGGGGGGGGGGGGGTTGGGGGGGGGGGGGGGGGGGGGGGGGGGGGGGGGGGTGGGGGGTTGGGGGGTGGGGGGGGGGGGGGGGGGGGGGGGGGGGGGGGGGGATGGGGGGGGCGGGGGGGCGGGGGGGGGGGGGGGGGGGGGGGGGGGGGGGGGGGGGGGGGGGGGGGGGGGGGGGGGGGGGGGGGGGGGGGGGGGGGGGGGGGGGGGGGGGGGGGGGGGGGGGGGGGGGGGGGGGGGGGGGGGGGGGGGGGGGGGGGGGGGGGGGGGGGGGGGGGGGGGGGGTCTGGGGGGGGGGGGGGGGGGGGGGGGGGGGGGGGGGGGGGGGGGGGGGGGGGGGGGGGGGGGGGGGGGGGGGGGGGGGGGGGTGGGGGGGGGGGGGGGGTGGTGGGGGGGGGGGGGGGGGGGGGGGGGTGGGGGGGGGGGGGTGTGGGGGGGGGGGGGGGGGGGGGGGGGGGGGGGGGGGGGGGGGGGGGGGGGTGGGGGGGGGGGGGGGGGGGGGGGGGGGGGGGGGGGGGGGGGGGGGGGGGGGGGGGGGGGGGGGGGGGGGGGCCTGGGGGGGTGGGGGGGGGGGGGGGGGCTTGGGGGGGTGGGTGGGCTGGGGGGGGGGGGGGGGGGGGGGGGGGGGGGGGGGGGGGGGGGGGGGGGGGGGGGGGGGGTGGGGGGGGGGGGGGGGGGGGGGGGGGATGTGGGGGGGGGGGTGGGGGGGGGGATGGGGGGGGGGGGATAGCTGGCTGGTGAGGGTGGGGGTGGGGCGATAGCTGGCGGGTATTGGGGGGGGCGATAGCTGGCGGGTGGCGGGTATTGGGGGGGGGGCTGGCTGGTGATGGGTGGGGGTGGTTAGCTGGCGGGTATGGGGGGTGGTCGGGCGGGTTATTGGGGGGAGTGGGGGATAGCTGGTAGGGTGATGGGGGGGGGTGGGGTGGTAGTTGGGGGGGGGGGGGGTGTGGGCGATAGTCGGTGCTGGTGAGGGTGGGGCGGTAGCTGGGGTTTATTGGGGGGGGGCGATAGCTGGCTGGTGGTAGTTGGGGGGGGGTGAGGTGGGGGGGGTGGGGGTGGGGTTGGGGGGTGGGCGATAGGGTGGTGCAGGTGGGGGGGTGGGTAGGGCGGGTGGGGGGGGTGGGGGATAGCTGGCTGGTGATGGTGGGTGGTACCGTTGGGGGTAATTGGGGGTGAGGGGTTAGTGGCTGGTGATTGGGGGGGGGGGTGGGGGGGTGGGGGCAGGGGTGGGGGGGGGGGCGGGTGGGTGGGGTGGTAGCTGGGGGTATTGGGGGGGGGGTAGCTGGCTGGTGATGGTGGGGGGGTGGGCGGATAGCTGGCGGGAGATGGTGGGGTGGTGTTGGAGGGGGGGGGGGGTAGCTGGCTGGTGATGGTGGGGGGGGGGGATAGCTGGCGAGGGTGATGGTGGGGGGTGGTTGGGGGCGGGGGTAGCTGGCTGGTGTTGGTGGGGGATGGGGGTAGCTGGGGGTGGTGATGGGGTGGTAGCTGGCGGGTTGGGGGGGTGGGCGATAGTGGGGTGATGGTGGAGGGTGGGGCGATAGCTGGGGGAATGGGGGAGGGGGTGGGCGATAGCTGGCGGGTGAGGGTGGAGGGTGGGGTGGTTGGGGGGGGCGATAGGCTGGGGGTGATGGTGGGGGGTGGGGGTGGTAGCTGGCTGGGGGGGGGGGGGGCTTGGTAGCTGGCTGGTGGTGTGGGGTGGTAGCTGGCGGGTATTGGGGGGGTTAGCTGGCTGGTGATGGTGGGGGGTGGTTAGCTGGGGGGTATTGGGGGTGTGGGCAAGAGCTGGCTGGTGATGTTGGGGGGTGGGGTGGTTAGCGATGGTCTGGTGATGGGGGGGGGGGGTGGTAGTTGGGGGGTGGGCGATAGCTGGTGATGGTGGGGGGTGGGGTGGTAGCTGGCTGGTGATGGTGGGGGGTGGGGTGGTAGCTGGCTGGTGATGGTGGAGGGGGGGGTGGTGGTAGTTGGGGGGTGGGCGATAGCTGGCGGGTGATGGTGGGGGGTGGGGCGATAGCTGGTGATGGTGATGGTGGGGTGGTAGTTGGGGGGTGGGGCGATAGCTGGCGGGTGATGTTGGACTGACGCTGTGTCTCCTGTCTTCTTCCAGCACTACGTACATCACGTGTCCGGCTGACCCCAAGAAAACACTCGGGATCAAACTCCCCTTCCTGGTCATGATAATCAAAAATTTGAAAAAATATTTTACATTCGAGGTGCAGGTGAGATTCCCACCTTTATTATCAGGTATGCCCCTCCCACTGCAGGGTGACGGGAGAGAACTATATTACCCGGAGTATGCCCCTCCCACTGCAGGGTGACAGGAGAGAACTATATGGCTCGGAGTATGCCCCTCCCACTGCAGGGTGACGGGAGAGAACTATATGACCCGGAGTATGCCCCTCCCACTGCAGGGTGACGGAGGAGAACTATATGGGCTGGAGTATGGCCCCTCCCATGCCGGGTGACGGGGAGAGGAAGAGAACTATATGACCCGGAGTATGCCCTCCCACTGCAGGGTGAGGGGAGAGAACTATATGACCCGGAGTATGCCCTCCCACTGCAGGGGGTGACGGGGAGTGAGAACTATTTGACCCGGGGTATGACCTCCCACTTGCAGGGGTGACGGAGAGAGAAGTATATTGACCGGGGGAGTATGCCCCTCCACTCTGCAGGTGACGGGTGACAAGTAATATGCCAGAGTATGACCCTCCCACTGCAGGGGGCGGGAGAGACAGTATATGACCGGAGTAATGCCCTCCCACTGCAGGGTGACAGGTGAGAGAAGTATATGACCCGGAGTATGCCCCTCCACTGCAGGGTGACGGGACTGAGAAGTATATGACCCGGGAGAGAAGTATATGACCCGGAGTATGCCCCTCCCACTGCAGGGTGACGGGAGTGAAGTATATGACCCGGAGTATGGCCCCTCCCACTGCAGGGTGACGGGAGAGAACTATATGACCCGGAGTATGCCCCTCCCACTGCAGGGTGACAGGAGAGAAGTATATGACCCGGAGTATGCCCCTCCCACTGCAGGGTGACGGGAGTGAAGTATATGACCCGGGGTATGCCCCTCCCACTGCAGGGTGACGGGAGAGAAGTATATGACCCGGAGTATGCCCCTCCCACTGCAGGGTGACACGGGAGAGAAGTATATGACCCGGAGTATGCCCCTCCCACTGCAGGGTGACACGGGAGAGAAGTATATGACCCGGAGTATGCCCCTCCCACTGCAGGGTGATGGGAGAGAAGTATATGACCCGGAGTATGCCCCTCCCACTGCAGGGTGACGGGAGAGAAGTATATGACCCGGAGTATGCCCCTCCCACTGCAGGGTGACGGGAGAGAAGTATATGACCGGAGTATGCCCCTCCCACTGCAGGGTGACGGGAGTGAAGTATATGACCCGGAGTATGCCCCTCCCACTGCAGGGTGACGGGAGAGAAGTGTATGACCCGGAGTATGCCCCTCCCACTGCAGGGTGACACGGGAGAGAAGTATATGACCCGGAGTATGCCCTCCAACTGCAGGGTGACACGGGAGAGAAGTATATGACCCGGAGTATGCCCCTCCCACTGCAGGGTGACGGGAGAGAAGTATATGACCCGGAGTATGCCCCTCCCACTGCAGGGTGGCGGGAGAGAACTATATGACCCGGAGTATGCCCCTCCCACTGCAGGGTGACACGGGAGAGAAGTATATGACCCGGAGTATGCCCCTCCCACTGCAGGGTGACGGGAGAGAACTATATGACCCGGAGTATGCCCCTCCCACTGCAGGGTGACACGGGAGAGAAGTATATGACCCGGAGTATGCCCCTCCCACTGCAGGGTGACGGGAGAGAGAACTATATGACCCGGAGTATGCCCCTCCACTGCAGGGTGACGGGAGAGAACTATATGATCCGGAGTATGCCCCTCCCACTGCAGGGTGACGGGAGAGAACTATATGATCCGGAGTATGCCCCTCCCACTGCAGGGTGACGGGAGAGAACTATATGATCCGGAGTATGCCCCTCCCACTGCAGGGTGACGGGAGAGAACTATATGACCCAGAGTATGCCCCTCCCACTGCAGGGTGACGGGAGAGAAGTATATGACCCGGAGTATGCCCCTCCCACTGCAGGGTGACGGGAGAGAAGTATATGACCCGGAGTATGCCCCTCCCAATGCAGGGTGACGGGAGAGAACTATATGACCCGGAGTATGCCCCTCCCACTGCAGGGTGACGGGAGAGAAGTATATGACCCGGAGTATGCCCCTCCCACTGCAGGGTGACGGGAGAGAACTATATGATCCGGAGTATGCCCCTCCCACAGCAGGGTGACACGGGAGAGAAGTATATGATCCGGAGTATGCCCCTCCCACTGCAGGGTGACGGGAGAGAACTATATGATCCGGAGTATGCCCCTCCCACTGCAGGGTGACGGGAGAGAACTATATGATCCGGAGTATGCCCCTCCCACTGCAGGGTGACGGGAGAGAACTATATGACCCGGAGTATGCCCCTCCCACTGAAGGGTGACACGGGAGAGAAGTATATGACCCGGAGTATGCCCCTCCCACTGCAGGGTGACACGGGAGAGAAGTATATGACTCGGAGTATGCCCCTCCCACTGCAGGGTGACGGGAGAGAAGTATATGACTCGGAGTATGCCCCTCCCACTGCAGGGTGACGGGAGAGAAGTATATGACTCGGAGTATGCCCCTCCCACTGCAGGGTGACGGGAGAGAAGTGTATGACCCGGAGTATGCCCCTCCCACTGCAGGGTGACGGGAGAGAAGTGTATGACTCAGAGTATGCCCCTCCCACTGCAGGGTGACGGGAGAGAACTATATGACCCGGAGTATGCCCCTCCCACTGCAGGGTGACAGGAGAGAAGTATATGACTCGCAGTATGCCCCTCCCACTGCAGGGTGAAGCAGACGTGGTGACCCGTGTTGGGTGTCTCTCCCCCTCCAGGTCTTGGATGATAAGAACGTGCGGAGAAGGTTCCGGGCGAGTAATTATCAGAGCACGACGCGGGTGAAGCCGTTCATCTGTACGATGCCAATGAGACTGGACGATGGCTGGAACCAAATCCAATTCAACCTCTCCGACTTCACCCGCCGGGCGTACGGCACCAATTATATCGAGACCCTGCGTGTACAGGTATGTGCGTCCGGAATACTGTCCTCCCCGGGGGTGTGTGCGTCCGGAATACTGTCCTCCCCGGGGGTGTGTGCGTCCGGAATACTGTCCTCCCCGGGGGTGTGTGTGTGCGTCCGGAATACTGTCCTCCCCGGGGGTGTGTGCGTCCGGAATACTGTCCTCCCCGGGGGTGTGTGCGTCCGGAATACTGTCCTCCCCGGGGGGTGTGTGTGCGTCCCGGAATACTGTCCTCCCCGGGGTGTGTGTGTGTGCGTCCGGAATACTGTCCTCCCCGGGGTGTGTGTGTGTGCGTCCGGAATACTGTCCTCCCCGGGGGTGTGTGTGCGTCCGGAATACTGTCCTCCCGGGGTGTGTGCGTCCGGAATACTGTCCTCCCCGGGGGTGTGTGTGTGCGTCCGGAAAATACTGTCCTCCCCGGGGGTGTGTGTGCGTCCCGGAATACTGTCCTCCCCGGGTGTGTGTGTGTGCGTCCGGAATACTGTCCTCCCCGGGTGTGTGTGTGCGTCCCGGAATACTGTCCTCCCCGGGTGTGTGTGTGTGCGTCCGGAATACTGTCCTCCCCGGGTGTGTGTGCGTCCGGAATACTGTCCTCCCGGGGTGTGTGTGCGTCCGGAATACTGTCCTCCCCGGGGGTGTGTGTGCGTCCGGAATACTGTCCTCCCCGGGTGTGTGCATCCGGAATACTGTCCTCCCCGGGGGTGTGTGTGCGTCCGGAAAATACTGTCCTCCCCGGGGGTGTGTGTGCGTCCGGAATACTGTCCTCCCCGGTGTGTGTGTGTGTGTGCGTGCGCGCGTCCGTCCGGAATACTGTCCTCCCAGGTGTGTGTGTGCGCGTGCGCGCGTCCGTCCGGAATACTGTCCTCCCGGGTGAAGTCGTTTGTCTATTCAGCATTGGGAAATCTTTGCACACCCCCCCCTCCCCCCCCCACCCCCCCCCCCCCCCCCCCCCCCCCCCCCCCGTACATCTCACATTCTACACCCACATCCTTCTCACACGCTCGATGGCCGCGCACTCTCATGCCCGTGGAGGGCGGTGATTCGTGTCTGTCTCTCACCCATTTGGGGACACAGGGATTCCAATACTGTCGGGTTATTCTGCTCCCTACAGGAGGATTAGACATTGGCACAGAAGAACAATTGTAGGCGGGCCTGGAAAGCCCCTCCCCCACCCAGCATGCCTCAGTGATTTGCTGGTGTCCCAGGAGGAGGAGGAGACTCTCCAGGTTTTCCGGCTTTTTAACTTCCATTAAATATTTGGATTCTTTGTCTTCAGTCGGGATTCCTCTTCTCATACCTGACCCCCCAGGACTGGATGTGGGGGGAGGAGTGACCTGCGGGCCCCGGGCTCTGCATTTGTCATGCTTTCCACACCTGAGTGTACTGGGAAGGGTCGCCCATGGAGGGCTCTCCGGGTCCAGAACCGCGGCATTGCCTCGCACTGGTCTCCGATAAGGAGGTCTGAACATGGGGGGTGAGCTTCATCCATCACTGGGACCCGCTAAGACTGAGCGCCACCTGCTGGGCGCAGCGTCATTGGTCCGCCACCTGCTGGGCGCAGCGTCATGTGCGCTCTGAGCTCCTTCCCTCTGGTTCATGTAGAGGACACATCATCCTGTACTGCATTCATACTGCCACCTACAGGGGGACCTGGTCACCCGCAGCACCAGCTAACCTTGGTTTGTGATTGGCTGAGAGCCTTGTCACTTCACCTCCATACAGTCTGTATGTAGACAGAGGGGACACCAACTCCCTAATGGTTCCGGGGGGTCACTCTGTACCCTCTGAGAACTCCTGCAGTGTGGAGTATAGGGACTGATTATTGGGTCTACCTGGTGGAAGAGGCCACGCCCCCTACAAATTCCCCCAATTCCCTGCAGATACCGACCACAGAGGCTCCACCTTCTCCTGTCCGTCCTTCACCTTCCAGACCACCGGCTGCAGGCGCTGACCCGGACTCTGGTCCCTACATAGTCAGTCCTTCACCTTCCAGACCACCGGCTGCAGGCGCTGACCCGGACTCTGGTCCCTACATAGTCAGTCCTTCCCCTTCCAGACCACCGGCTGCAGGCGCTGACCCGGACTCTGGTCCCTACATAGTCAGTCCTTCATCTTCCAGACCACCGGCTGCAGGCGCTGACCCGGACTCTGGTCCCTACATAGTCAGTCCTTCACCTTCCAGACCACCGGCTGCAGGCGCTGACCCGGACTCTGGTCCCTACGTAGTCAGTCCTTCCCCTTCCAGACCACCGGCTGCAGGCGCTGACCCGGACTCTGGTCCCTACGTAGTCAGTCCTTCACCTTCCAGACCACCGGCTGCAGGCGCTGACCCGGACTCTGGTCCCTACATAGTCAGTCCTTCACCTTCCAGACCAGCGGCTGCAGGCGCTGACCCGGACTCTGGTCCCTACGTAGTCAGTCCTTCACCTTCCAGAGCACCGGCTGCAGGCGCTGACCCGGACTCTGGTCCCTACGTAGTCAGTCCTTCCCCTTCCAGACCACCGGCTGCAGGCGCTGACCCGGACTCTGGTCCCTACGTAGTCAGTCCTTCACCTTCCAGACCACCGGCTGCAGGCGCTGACCCGGACTCTGGTCCCTACATAGTCCTTCACCTTCCAGAGCACCGGCTGCAGGCGCTGACCCGGACTCTGGTCCCTACGTAGTCAGTCCTTCACCTTCCAGACCACCGGCTGCAGGCGCTGACCCGGACTCTGGTCCCTACGTAGTCAGTCCTTCACCTTCCAGACCACCGGCTGCAGGCGCTGACCCGGACTCTGGTCCCTACATAGTCCTTCATCTTCCAGACCACCGGCTGCAGGCGCTGACCCGGACTCTGGTCCCTACGTAGTCAGTCCTTCACCTTCCAGACCACCGGCTGCAGGCGCTGACCCGGACTCTGGTCCCTACGTAGTCAGTCCTTCACCTTCCAGAGCACCGGCTGCAGGCGCTGACCCGGACTCTGGTCCCTACGTAGTCAGTCCTTCCCCTTCCAGACCACCGGCTGCAGGCGCTGACCCGGACTCTGGTCCCTACATAGTCAGTCCTTCCCCTTCCAGACCACCGGCTGCAGGCGCTGACCCGGACTCTGGTCCCTACATAGTCAGTCCTTCCCCTTCCAGACCACCGGCTGCAGGCGCTGACCCGGACTCTGGTCCCTACATAGTCAGTCCTTCCCCTTCCAGACCACCGGCTGCAGGCGCTGACCCGGACTCTGGTCCCTACATAGTCAGTCCTTCCCCTTCCAGACCACCGGCTGCAGGCGCTGACCCGGAATCTGGTCCCTACCTAGTCAGTCCTTCCCCTTCCAGACCACCGGCTGCAGGCGCTGACCCGGACTCTGGTCCCTACGTAGTCAGTCCTTCCCCTTCCAGACCACCGGCTGCAGGCGCTGACCCGGACTCTGGTCCCTACGTAGTCAGTCCTTCACCTTCCAGACCACCGGCTGCAGGCGCTGACCCGGACTCTGGTCCCTACATAGTCCTTCATCTTCCAGACCACCGGCTGCAGGCGCTGACCCGGACTCTGGTCCCTACGTAGTCAGTCCTTCACCTTCCAGACCACCGGCTGCAGGCGCTGACCCGGACTCTGGTCCCTACATAGTCAGTCCTTCCCCCTTCCAGACCACCGGCTGCAGGCGCTGACCCGGACTCTGGTCCCTACATAGTCAGTCCTTCCCCTTCCAGACCACCGGCTGCAGGCGCTGACCCGGACTCTGGTCCCTACATAGTCAGTCCTTCCCCTTCCAGACCACCGGCTGCAGGCGCTGACCCGGAATCTGGTCCCTACGTAGTCAGTCCTTCCCCTTCCAGACCACCGGCTGCAGGCGCTGACCCGGACTCTGGTCCCTACGTAGTCAGTCCTTCCCCTTCCAGACCACCGGCTGCAGGCGCTGACCCGGACTCTGGTCCCTACGTAGTCAGTCCTTCCCCTTCCAGACCACCGGCTGCAGGCGCTGACCCGGACTCTGGTCCCTACATAGTCAGTCCTTCTTCACCTTCCAGACCACCGGCTGCAGGCGCTGACCCGGACTCTGGTCCCTACGTAGTCAGTCCTTCTTCACCTTCCAGACCACCGGCTGCAGGCGCTGACCCGGACTCTGGTCCCTACATAGTCCTTCACCTTCCAGACCACCGGCTGCAGGCGCTGACCCGGACTCTGGTCCCTACAAAGTCGGAAGCAGACCTGCCACCCCCCCCCCCTTTACACTCATTGTGGCCCGCGACCGGTTACCAAGACGATAAAATGGCCCTCGCTTCTCAAAAGTTGTCAAGGCTGCAGCCTCAGCTCTTTCTGGTTGTGCCCATCTCATCGTTCTGGGGTTAGGTTCCATCTCCTGTCCAGCCGTGTGGTGGTGCTTCCCTGCCCTCAGCAGTGCTTCCCTGCCCCCAGCAGTGCTTCCCTGCCCCCAGCAGTGCTTCCCTGCCCCCAGCAGTGCTTCCCTGCCCCCTACCCCTTCAGTCTTGAGGACTTTGTGGTATTGAAGTTCTCTGCTGTCCCTTCACAATATTTGTGCGCTAGTTGCCTTCTAGCTGGACTTTCCTTGGTAAGTCTCGCTTAGTGAGGTTAGTTGTCTGGTCAGACAAGCTCTATAGACACACAGATCTCGTCTCTTGATCCTAGGAGTCGCTTTCCTACTAGTCAGGACCTGCGGGTTCCCGCGCTTCCTTCTCGGGACCTGCGGGTTCCCGCGCTTCCCTCTCGGGACCTGCGGGTTCCCGCGTTTTCCCTCTCGGGACCTGCGGGTTCCCGCGCTTCCCTCTCGGGACCTGCGGGTTCCCGCGTTTTCCCTCTCGGGACCTGCGGGTTCCCGCGCTTCCCTCTCGGGACCTGCGGGTTCCCGCGCTTTCCCTCTCGGGACCTGCGGGTTCCCGCGCTTCCCTCTCGGGACCTGCGGGTTCCCGCGTTTTCCTTCTCGGGACCTGCGGGTTCCCGCGCTTCCCTCTCGGGACCTGCGGGTTCCCGCGTTTTCCCTCTCGGGACCTGCGGGTTCCCGCGTTTTCCCTCTCGGGACCTGCGGGTTCCCGCGTTTTCCCTCTCGGGACCTGCGGGTTCCCGCGTTTTCCCTCTCGGGACCTGCGGGTTCCCGCGTTTTCCCTCTCGGGACCTGCGGGTTCCCGCGTTTTCCCTCTCGGGACCTGCGGGTTCCCGCGTTTTCCCTCTCGGGACCTGCGGGTTCCCGCGTTTTCCCTCTCGGGACCTGCGGGTTCCCGCGCTCCCTTCTGTCTTCAGCATCGGATTGATCCTCAGGTAGGGATCCGATTCTGGGGTTTGTCCTCTATATCCCCGGCTCGGGTTCTATAGCCGGGTAGCGGTTGTTGTTTTCTCCACTTCCCAGCAGTCTCCGGATTCCTCGATGTACAGCAGAGATGTGCAATCAGTGGACCTCCAGCTGTTGCAAAACTACAAGTCCATCATGCCTCTGGGTGTCATTCTGGTGGCGGTCAGAGTCTTGCTATGCATCATGGGACTTGTAGTTCTGCAACAGCTGGAGGTCCACTAATTGCACATCCCAGCAGTACACGTTGTGTCCGATGGTCAATCTTCCCACAGACAGCAGTATAACCCGACAGTCATTACATTTGTGTCCCTCCCCCCAGATACACGCCAATTGCCGGATCCGAAGAGTCTACTTCTCCGACCGCCTGTATTCCGAGGACGAGCTTCCGGCCGAGTTCAAACTCTACCTCCCGGTACAGACCAAGAACAAGGTGAGTGTCCCGACCGTTCCCCCACCCCCGATTCCTGTGTTATTACCCCCCCCACCCCCGATTCCTGTGTTATTACCCCCCCACCCCCGATTCCTGTGTTATTACCCCTCCCCCCACGCTTCCTGTGTTATTACCCATCATTCCCTCTGTGTCCCCCCCCGCTTCCGGTGTTATTACCCCCTCCCCCCCCGCTTCCTGTGTTATTACCCCCCTCCCCCGTCGCTTCCTGTGTTATTACCCCCCTCCCCCGTCGCTTCCTGTGTTATTACCCATCATTCCCTCTGTGCCCCCCCCCCCCCCCCCCCCCCCCCCCCGCTTCCTGTATTATCACCCATCATTCCCTCTGTGTCGTCTCCCCCCCCCCCGCTTCCTGTCTGTCTCGCTCTCTCTGACAACCTGTGTCCCGTCTGTCTCTCTGACAACCCGTGTTGTGTTTTCCAGCAATGATCTCCGGCAGCCGCTCTTCCTGGGATAGTTTTATACGGTGAAGTTACCTCTCTGCATCTAATGTTATGTTAAGTTATGAAGAATTCTGTCCGCAGTCACTGACAGGTCCTCTTTGTTTTTGTAATAAATATTCTCTTGCCTCTCAGTGTGTGTCTGGTTCTGTCTCTGCACTGATCCCATGTGGATGATGGGTGGCGGCCCTCCGCTGATGATGGGCGGCGGCCCCCCCGGTGATGGGCGGCGGCCCCCCGGATCCTCGGTCTCAAGACTCGGAGGACCTCCAGTGACGTCTGATGTATTTCCAGGTGTAAAGGGACTCAGTCCAGTGAGGAGAGGCTGCTATTGGTGGTCTCTCCTCCTGAGAATGCCGATTCCCTGGCTGTCATACTGAAGCTTTGGCTGACCACACCGAGTATCTGATGCCTACAGAATGTTTCTCCTGATCTGTCACTTCCTAAAGGAAGAGCCAACATTGTGCAATCATCAGGGGGTCCATATAGTGTAACACTGCCTTAGTCCCTCCCACCATATAGTGGGGGGGGGCTATTCCCAGGATATGGAAGGTGGGAAGTGTTCTCCAGTATTTTCCATCACTACAGGAGTATTACCCCTCAGAGGGGTGAGGACTGTTCAGGGCAACAAGAAGAGTCATACCCCTCCCACTTATACTCACCCTGGTTGCACCACCTCCTCCCCATGTTGCTGTGAGGGTGAAGCCATGTGTAAGCTCTGTGTCAGAGGGAGGTCTTCTCATTGTGGGAGGGGCAGAGACACAAACTACTGCTGGGAAATGTCAGCATTGTGGGAGGGGCAGAGCGGATCGGCCCTATAGGCACACTATGCAAGCTGCTTAGGGCCCCGCCGCTGTGGGGGGCCCCCCCAAGACCCAGCATCCCCCCTGCACCTCTGGCTGGCCGTTTAGAGTGCAGTGAGGAGAGGTGGGAGGAGGTGGAAGGCGGCGATCGGCAGCTCTATGGTGCCTGATTGGGCGGCGGGATCTCCCTGGGGTTTGTAGTACTCTCAGTGTATACAGTGGAGAGGGGAGGGGCCTCTGACCCAGGCAGGTATCAGTTTCACTTTCACTCTGCTTGAACACTGTTGCTGATGCCCCTCCCCTCTCCGCTGTATACATTCGGAGATAGAACTACTAGCCCCAGGGAGATCCCCCCCCCCCCCCCGCCTGTGGACACCATAGAGCTGCCGATCGCCGCCTCCCACCTCCACCAGCCAGGTACAGGGGAACCTCTGCAAGTCAGCTGTTTGAGGGCCCAAATGTAAGAGGGGGGCCCTCTGGGGACACTGATGTAAAGACGGGGCCCTCTGGGGGCACTGGTGTAAGGGGGGGGCTCTCTGGGGACGTCATTCTGTTCTATATTGTTGTACTTATTCTTTGACTGTTTTGTTTAAAGGAGGGAGGATTGTTTTGGGAGCGCTGAAGTATCAGGTGTGACTGTGGCAAATGGCAAATGGTTTCCATAGCTCACGGCATCACGGGTCAGGTAGAGGCCCCTCAGCAGAATTTTGCTTAGGGCCCCAGGGAGGTCAGGATCGGTACTGGGGCAAAGACACAAACTACTGCTGGGAAATGTCAGCATTGTGGGAGGGGCAGAGACACAAACTACTGCTGGGAAATGTCAGCATTGTGGGAGGGGCAGAGACACAAACTACTGCTGGGAAATGTCAGCATTGTGGGAGGGGCAGAGACACAAACTACTGCTGGGAAATGTCAGCATTGTGGGAGGGGCAGAGACACAAACTACTGCTGGGAAATGTCAGCATTGTGGGAGGGGCAGAGACACAAACTACTGCTGGGAAATGTCAGCATTGTGGGAGGGGCAGAGACACAAACTACTGCTGGGAAATGTCAGCATTGTGGGAGGGGCAGAGACACAAACTACTGCTGGGAAATGTCAGCATTGTGGGAGGGGCAGAGACACAAACTACTGCTGGGAAATGTCAGCATTGTGGGAGGGGCAGAGACACAAACTACTGCTGGGAAATGTCAGCATTGTGGGAGGGGCAGAGACACAAACTACTGCTGGGAAATGTCAGCATTGTGGGTGGGGCAGAGACACAAACTACTGCTGGGAAATGTCAGCATTGTGGGGGGGGCAGAGACACAAACTACTGCTGGGAAATGTCAGCATTGTGGGAGGGGCAGAGACACAAACTACTGCTGGGAAATGTCAGCATTGTGGGAGGGGCAGAGACACAAACTACTGCTGGGAAATGTCAGCATTGTGGGAGGGGCAGAGACACAAACTACTGCTGGGAAATGTCAGCATTGTGGGAGGGGCAGAGACACAAACTACTGCTGGGAAATGTCAGCATTGTGGGAGGGGCAGAGACACAAACTACTGCTGGGAAATGTCAGCATTGTGGGAGGGGCAGAGACACAAACTACTGCTGGGAAATGTCAGCATTGTGGGAGGGGCAGAGACACAAACTATTGCTGGGAAATGTCAGCATTGTGGGAGGGGCAGAGACACAAACTACTGCTGGGAAATGTCAGCATTGTGGGAGGGGCAGAGACACAAACTACTGCTGGGAAATGTCCGCATTGTGGGAGGGGCAGAGACACAAACTACTGCTGGGAAATGTCAGCATTGTGGGAGGGGCCGAGACACAAACTACTGCTGGGAAATGTCAGCATTGTGGGAGGGGCAGTGACACAAACTACTGCTGGGAAATGTCCCCATTGTGGGAGGGGCAGAGACACAAACTACTACAGGAAATCCCCCCATTGTGGGGGGGGCTGAGACACAAACTACTGCGGGAAATCCCCCCATTGTGGGGGGGGCAGAGACACAAACTACTGCTGGGAAATGTCAGCATTGTGGGAGGGGCAGAGACACAAACTAATGTGAGGAAATGTCAGCATTGTGGGAGGGGCAGAGACACAAACTACTGCGGAAAATCCCCCCATTGTGGGAGGGGCAGAGACACAAACTACTGCTGGGAAATGTCCCCATTGTGGGAGGGGCAGAGACACAAACTACTGCTGGGAAATGTCCCCATTGTGGGAGGGGCAGAGACACAAAACTACTGCGGGAAATCTCCCCATTGTGGGAGGGGCAGAGACACAAACTACTGCGGGAAATGTCAGCATTGTGGGAGGGGCAGAGACACAAACTACTGCGGGAAATGTCAGCATTGTGGGAGGGGCAGAGACACAAACTACTGCTGGGAAATGTCAGCATTGTGGGAGGGGCAGAGACACAAACTACTGCGGGAAATGTCAGCATTGTGGGAGGGGCAGAGACACAAACTACTGCGGGAAATGTCAGCATTGTGGGAGGGGCAGAGACACAAACTACTGCGGGAAATGTCAGCATTGTGGGAGGGGCAGAGACACAAACTACTGGCGGTATTTAGTGGTAAGTCATATCTGGGGCGGGTTTCGGTGCACATAGGTAAGGATTTATTCCGGGGCCATGTGATTGGTGACAGCGATTCTTATGCCAGGCCGTGCCAAATATTCAGTTGGGTAAATTGGCAGCGGGGCCACCGCTCAGAATAAACTCCATTTCCATAAACAGATTATAGAAAGTTTAACCACTTCCCGACCGTCATATGACGGCCTCCACTTCCCGGGGGTATATCTGAATGATGGGTGTAGCTACAGACATCATTCAGATATTGCCGTTTTCAGCCGGCGATTCCCTGCACCATAAGAATGATCATATCGGCTGTTACGCTGCTTGATCGTTCTTATGGGCGGCGGGGGAGGGGACGCCCCCCCCCCTCCCGCCGCCCTCCGGTGCTTCTACCGACTCAGCGCTTCCATCGGTGAGTCGGACACACGAACCGCCGGCACCGGATGATCACTGTAGAGATTTCCGGCGGACCAGATGGTCTCCGGAGTCTCTATGATCGCTCGGAGGCCGGGCGCCATGTGATGACGTCACGCCCGGCCTCTGCATTAGAATAACGGCGCCGCCTCCGCTGGGAAGCGATGATCGTTTTTTTTTTTTTTAGGCTTCCCAGCCTGGAGGTGAGATGTCGGGTCTTATTGACCCCATATCTCACTGTTAATAAGTCCGATCATGTAATATTCCTATTACAAGGGATGTTTACATTCCTTGTAATAGGAATAAAAGTAATCAATTTTTTTTTTTGTTAAACTGTCAAATTTAAAAAATAAAAGTCAAATTAACAATAATAAAAAAAAAAAAAAAAATTTTTTTAAAGCGCCCCTGTCCCGTGAGCTCGTACGCAGAAGTGAACGCATACGTAAGCTCCGCCCACATATGAAAACGATGTTCAAACCACACATGTGAGGTATCGCCGCGAACGTTAGAGCGAGAGCAATAATTCTAGCCCTAGAACTCCTCTGTAACTCCAAACATGTAACCAGTAAAAAATGTAAAAGCGTCGCCTATGGGGATTTTTAAATACCAAAGTTTGGCGCCATTCCACGAGCGCGTGCAATTTTGAAGCGTGACATGTTGGGTATCTATTTACTCGGCGGATCTTCATCTTTCACATTATGCAAAAAAAAATTGGGCTAACTTTACTTTGTTTTGTTTTTTTTTAAGCATGAAATTGTTTTTTTTTCTGAAAAAAACGTGTTCGAAAAAATTGCTGCGCAAATACCGTGCGAGATAAAAAGTTGCAACGAGCGTCATTGTATTTTCTAGGGTCTTTGCTAAAAAAAAACATATATAATGTTTGGGGGGGTTCTATGGAGTTTTCGAGCAAAAAAATTATGAATTTTACATGTAGGAGAGAAATGTCAGAATTGGCCTGGGTGCAAAGTGGTTAATGACTGACCGGCGGGACCGTTTACCGTCTCCGCCAACGGGCAGCTGGTGATCCGCACTCGAGTGTCTGCCATAGTAAATGCTGCATCCACTCCACACTATGGGGGAGAGTGCGAAATCTGGTGCAGCCAATCAGCTTCTTCAATAAAGCTTTGACAATAAAACCTGAAGCTGATTGGTTACTATGCAAATCTCCTCCAATGTTTCTGGTGGATTTTTTTGTACAGAATTGGAAAGTCACAAATGAAGGTTGGTGTCCTCCAAGGTCCCACGTATTATAACACAATCACTGAGGAGACCACGGCATGGAGGGTGACGGCACCATTCTGGGCGGAACCTCGAGCAGGAGCTCTTCATACAGGAACTCAGACACACCAGACGTTCAAAACAAAAACAACTTTAATCATTATGTACCAACCTGGAGCCGGCGAATCAGACGCGGCTCCACACACGCGAAACGAGACAAAACGTTCACACAGGAAGGACAAAGAGGTTTAAAAATCACCGGCAGCAGCAGCAGCACTATAGGGCACATAATTATTGCATTGCGGCTAACACTGGCATCGCCGGCTACGGCAGCACCGCGTGCGAGAGCCATCAAGTGTTGATCAGATAAAAAGGCAGGACCGGGCGAGGCTGGTGATGGAGTGTGGGAGGCCCGGTGTGAACAGAGAGGACAGATTCAGATTTAACAGGTGATTGACATCTTTGGTGAAACTAAACAAGTAGAAAATATAATTAAAAAAAAAAAAGAAAAAACAGAAAGTACCGAAGGGGGCGGGGCCTCCAATGAATAGTTCATTATGGAAGCCACAAGGTCTTTAAATGATATCTCAGCCTAGAGGAGGCATAGACCAATAACTTGATGTAGGAAGTCTTTGGGGAACCAACTGGCCCCTGGACGGAGGGGGGGACCAGGTCTTGGACGGAGGGGGGGACCAGGTCTTGGACGGACCAGGTCTTGACGGAGAGAGGGGGACCAGGTCGTGGACGGAGGGGGGGACCAGGTCGTGGACGGAGAGGGGGACCAGGTCTCGGACGGAGAGGGGGACCAGGTCTCGGACGGAGAGGGGGACCAGGTCTCGGACGGAGAGGGGGACCAGGTCTCGGACGGAGAGGGGGACCAGGTCTCGGACGGAGAGGGGGACCAGGTCTCGGACGGAGAGGGGGACCAGGTCTCGGACGGAGAGGGGGACCAGGTCGTGGACGGAGAGGGGGACCAGGTCGTGGACGGAGAGGGACCAGGTCTTGGACGGAAGGCACATCTTGGACGGAAGGCACATCAGGTCTTGGACGGAGGGGGACCAGGTCTTGGACGGAAGGCACATCTTGAGAGAATTAGATTTAGTGTTGGAGGAGCAGGACATTACGTAGGAGATGGATCTGGAAAAGTACAGGTTAGGCCTCGATTTCAGGCTGCCGCAGAGGAAGTCTGGACAGATGGTGTCCTCCTGGTTGTAGAGACCAGAGTGGAGTTCATACAAGTGTCTATCCTTCAAAACATTCCCACTATAGTGCTGGTCAACAGAAGTAGGACTTGATTGGTTGGGAATTCGAGGCTTCAGGAAAAGGCACGCGGCTCAGAGATTTGCTCCTCCACCAAAGGTTAAAAATGAGAACATGTCTGCAGGGGGCAGTAATGGAATCACGGACCCTTCTCATGGTTCAGGACGTAGTAATCATGTACATACATGAGAATTGCGATCGGCTGTCCAATAATCAGGGAGATCCATACGGCCGCATTCCCATAATTCCCTCGGAGAAATCGTCCCACAAACCAGGCCAGAGGAATCTGCAGGAAGAAAAAAAAAAAAAATACACAAATAAGAATTGTACAAACTTCGACAACGCAATCCCTGAGAAGGAGAAAAACCCACCAATAATAATCCTACAGACATGTGACACACAACCCCCGAAGAGGTGAAAAACCCAATAAGAATCATACAAACCTATGACATCACAACCCCTGAGGAGGAGGAAACCTACCAATAACTATATATATTTGTGACATCACAATCTTTGAAGGAGAGAACAATCCCAAAAAAAAGAATCATACAATGCTGCGACACAACCCCTGAGGATGAGAAAAACCTACCAATAAGACTCCTATAAACCTGTGACATCACAACCCCTGAGGAGGAGGAAACCTACCAATAACTATATATATTTGTGACATCACAATCTTTGAAGGAGAGAACAATCCCAAAAAAAAGAATCATACAATGCTGTGACACAACTCCTGAGGATGAGAAAAACCCACCAATAAGAATCATACAAACCAATAAAAAAAAAAAAAAAAAACACAACAACCACCCCTGAGGAGAAGACACCAATAAGAATACTACACAACTTGGGACATCACAACCCCCAAGGAAGACAAAATCCATCTATACAAACCTCTCAAATGAGAACCATTCTAGACTAACATCAGAACTCCTGAGAAGGAGAAAAAAAAAAAAACAACTACCACCAATACGAATCATATAAACATGTGAAGCACAACCCCCCAAGGCGAAAACTCAACAAGAATAGTACAAACCTGGGACATCACAAACACAGGAGGAGAAAACCCACCAATAATAGCTATAATAATTCCTCTTTGAGGAAGAGAAAAATAAAATAAAAACAAAAAACTCCTACAAACTTGTGACATCACAACCCCTGAGGAGGACAAAACCTACCAATAATAACTATACAAATATGTGACATCACAATATTTGAGAAAGTGAAAAATCCACCAAAAATAATCCTACAAACTTGGGACATCACAACCCCAGAGGAGGAGAAAACCCACCAATAATAAGCATACAGACATGTGACAACACAACCTCTGAAGAAGTGAAAACCCAACACAAATTATACAAACCTGGGGCATCACAACCCCCGAGGATAAAACCTACAAATAAGAACAGCCAAGGAGAAAACTCATCAATTAAAATACAAACAAACTTGGCACATCACAACGCCTGAGGAAAACAAAAACCCACCAATAAGAAATCATACAAACACATTAAAAGGCACAAAACCCTGAGGAGAAAACTCACCAATAAAAATACTACAAACTTGGAACATCATAAACTACCAATAAGAATCATATAAACATGTAAGACATAACAACTCCTCATGAGGAGAAACACCCACCAATAAGAATCATACAATCCTCTGATATCACAACCCCAGAGAAGGAGAAAACCCACCAATACAAAAACACACAAATAATAACCATCCAAACTGTAACATCACAACCCCCGAGGAGTAGAGATACCCAACAATAATAAATATACAAACCTGTGACATCACAAACCCTAAAAAGGTAGAGGAAACCCACCAATACAAACTACACATGTAAGAACCATCCAAACTGTAACATCACAATCCCAGAGTAGGAGAAAACCCATCAATAAGAATCATACAAACCTGTGAAGCACGCCCCTGAGGAGAAAACCCATCAATAAGAATCATACAAACCTGTGAAGCACGCCCCTGAGGAGAAAACCCATCAATAAGAATCATACAAACCCGTGAAGCACGCCCCTGAGGAGAAAACCCATCAATAAGAATCATACAAACCTGTGAAGCACGCCCCTGAGGAGAAAACCCAACAAGAATACAAACTTGCCACATCACAACCCCTGAGGAGGAAAAAACGCAATCTACACAAACCTCTCAAAAGAGAATCATCTAAACTTTAGCATCGCAACCCCAGGGGAAGAGAAAACCTACCAATAAGAACCATACAAAACGTCAATACAAACCTCTGATATCAGAACCCACAAAAAAAAAAAAAGGAGAAAACCGACCAAAACAAACCACACAAATAAAAACCATTCAAACTGTAACATCTCAACCTCCGAGGAGGAGAAAACCCACCAACAACTATACAAATCTGTGACATCACAATCTATCTGAAAACGAATTATACAAACTTGTGATATCACAACCCCCCCCCCCGAGAAGGAGAAAAACCCACCAATAAGAATCATACATACCTGTGACATCATACCCATGAAGGCCCAGAGCCGAAACATCTTCAGAGGGATGCTGACCAGATACTGCAGAGAGAAAAACACAGTAATATCACCTTTATATTATCTCCTTTCACGTTTACAACAAGGGCCCCGAACATTACCAAACATGGCCACCATGCCAATGCCATATTTTTGGAAAGTTCTTCTGCCGGTGCGTCAACAATGTTCAATTTAAACTGAGAAATTAGGATTTCTTAAAGGGTTTTTAGTTAGAACCTGTCAGACTTGGTCCTGGATGCCGCTATTCCCCAGATTTATTTTCACTGTTCCGAGGCTTCACCTCCCTGAACATTGGGCTCACCCACCTCTGTGCTCCCTACTCTGTGGTCACCGATTGTTCTCTGCGGGTGCATGTGGGTTGGCCAGGCTTGGCCAAGAAGGCAAGTTCCCAGCAGCAAGCAAACTAAATCAGAGGTGCACAGAAGGAGGTTCAATGCCTAATACAGGGAACGGCAGACATCTTATTGTAGATACGCATAGAGAAAGTTCACTGCACACCTAGCAACGCCATTAGTAAACCGGTAAATGTAGAGTTAGCCAGCTTCATCCGTCGGCAAGCAGCCAACGCATTTCACCCCGCCCACGGAGCTTAATCATGGGGGTGAAACGCGTCGAAGCGTGGCTTTAGATGAAGCTGGCTGAGGTTGCTTTCATCTGTTTACTAATGGCTTTGCTAGGTGTGCGGTGACCTTCCTCTATGCATATCCACAGCATATCCAGTTAGATGGAGTCGTGCCCAGCCAGTACCCATCGCAGGAAGCACCGGATGGACTTCCCGGAGCTGGAGCAGAGACCTTACATTTTAGAAGGTTACAGACATCTTATGGTGCCCGCTAGACGGGATTTTACTTTCAAGTGTTTAAAATGGCTGACAGGTGCACTTTAGGATACAGATTGTCGTATTCCTTTCTTTAGAGCCCCATCCCCCACCTCCAATATTAAACTGCTAGCAGCCCATACAATCATATTGGCCACAAACCAACATTGTCCACCACAGATATCGCCTGGGCTCCGCTGCCTAAATGATAAAATTTGGGTTGGAAATGTTTGGAAAATTCCATTTTAGATGGAATGGTGTTAAATGATTTCCTTCCCACATCCA
>CM053030.1:538778315-538815547 GCA_028564925.1 Lithobates sylvaticus | reverse complement strand
CCCCCCGATTACAAACAACCGGGATCCCCTCCCCCACCGATTACAACAACCTGGATCCCTCCCCCTCGATACAACAACCGGATCCCTCCCCCCCGATACAACAACCGGATCCCTCCCCACCCAGATACAACACACCGGATCCCCCCCCCCCCCGATACAACAAACCGGATCCACCCCCCGATACATCAACCGGATCCCCCCCGTTACAAACAACCGGATATCCCCCCCCCCGATATACAACCGCAGAAACATACCGATCCCCCCCCGATACAAACAACCGGAAAAATTCCCCCCCCGATACAACAGGCGGATCCCCTCCCCCCCCGATACAACAACGGATCCCCTCCCCCCGATACAACAACCGGATCCCCTCCCCCCCGATACAACAACCGGATCCCCCCGATACAACAACCGGATCCCCCCCCCTCCCCCTGTGTGACGGACGGACATCATAGTGCGGTATTCAGTATCTACACCACAGGGGGGGGTCACACCTGTTCTGAAGACACCGGGTCTTATTAAAGCACAGCCCACCCACCGGGGGTGCAGTACGGCCCCCTAGAGATTCCAAACAGACCCCCAATGCAGAGGCCACTAGAGCCAAACACCCCACCAGGACCTTGATGGTTCCAGGAAATGACCAATAGTGATGGACACCCAACTATGACCCCAAGTCTCCAAGCAGGGGCCACTAGAACAGGACACCCCATTATGACCCCTAGTCTCCAAGCAGGGGCCACTAGAACAGAACACCCCATTATGACCCCAAGTCTCCAAGCAGGGGCCACTAGAGCAGAACACCCCATTGTGACTCCTTGGCTAGAGAAGCAGCAGCCATTAGAGGTGGGGACCTCAAAATGACCCGGCTGGGTCCTGGAAAGGTTTACTAAAGCCAAACAGCCCATTAGGACCCCTTGTCTCCAAACAACAGCCATGAGCACCCAACACCCCACAATGACCCCACTGGCTCCAGGCGGTGGCAGTAAAGCAGGACAACCCATTATGATCCTTCTCCAGGCAGGGGCCACTAGAACCGGGCACCCCACTATGACCCCTTATCTCCAAGCAGTGGTCAGAGCTGGACACCTTGCAATGACCCTGCTGGCTCCGGCAGGGCAACTAGAACCGGGCACCCCATCAGGACCCCTTTGTCTCAAGGCAACAGCTACTATAGCCACACATCCCACTATGACCTCACCGGCTCCAGATGGTGGCCACTAGAACCGGGCCCCCCACTATGTCCCCTTATCTCCAAGCAGTGGTCATTAGAGCTGGACACTTTGCAATGACCCTGCTGGGTCCTGGAAAGGGTTACTAAAGCTGGACACCCCATCAGGACCCCTTTGTCTCAAGGCAACAGCTACTATAGCCACACATCCCACTATGACCTCACTGGCCACTAGAAGACACCCCACTATGACCCTTTATCTCCAGGCAGTTACTAGAGCCAGATAATGTCTCCTTGGCACCAAGCAGCAGCCACAAGAGCTGGACACCCCACTATGGCCTGCTGGCTCCAGGAAAGGGTTACTAAAGCCAGACACCCCATCAGGACCCCTTTGTCTCAAGGCATTAGAGCCACACATCCCACAATGACCCCACTGGCTCCAGGTGGGGGCCGCTAGACCAGGACACCCCGCCATGACCTCCAGGCAAGGGCCACTAGAACCAGACACCCCACTATAATGCCTAGGCTCCAGGTAAAGGCCACTAGAGCCACACACCCTACAATGACCCTTGTGTAAAAGGCGATGTGCACCACCCCAGGCACTCCTAGCAATGTGATATATGGCATGTATACAGGGTGGTGCCCATAACAGCCAATCAAATATACTTCCCTGTTCACGGATTGGCTGTTGTGATACATCATTACTCTTATTGTACCGACTCACCCAGCACCAGGCACAGCGCAGGCCAGCTATAAGGGTTCTTCACAAAGAGGGAGACCACCTGGATGGGATCCACCAGTATGCCGTACCTGGGAGAGAAGACACAAGACCTGCGATGAGTATCATCTTCCCATCAACCTCTACACCAATCAATGGGAGCCAATCAATAGGAGCCAATCCATGGGAGCCAATCATTGGGAGCCCATCATTGGGAGCCAATCCATGGGAGCCAATCCATGGGAGCCAATCATTGGGAGCCCATCAACCTCTACACCAATCAATGGGAGCCAATCCATGGGAGCCAATCCATGGGAGCCAATCCATGGGGAGCCAATCCATGGGAGCCAATCCATGGGAGACAATCCATGGGAGCCAATCCATGGGAGCCAATCCATGGGAGCCAATCCATGGGAGACAATCATTGGGAGCCAATCCATGGGAGCCAATCCATGGGAGCCAATCCATGGGAGACAATCATTGGGAGCCAATCCATGGGAGCCAATCCATGGGAGACAATCATTGGGAGCCAATCATTGGGAGCCAATCCATGGGAGCCAATCATTGGGAGCCCATCAATGGGAGCCAATCCATGGGAGCCCATCAATGGGAGCCCATCATTGGGGGCCAATCAATGGGAGCCAATCAATGGAAGCCAATCATTGGGGGCCAATCAATGGGAGCCCATCAATGGGAGCCAATCATTGGGAGCCAATCATTGGGAGCCAATCATTGGGAGCCAATCCATGGGAGCCAATCAATGGGAGCCAATCATTGGGAGCCAATGGCGTGCCGCGGACACTGGGGGGCGCCATGACAAGATCTCAGCAGAGACGAGTGATTGGCCCCTGAGCGGCTCACTGTCACTCCGCCACACTCCAGGGTTCACTTACTTTATGATGTTCTCCAGGAAGAGCCGAGCGTTTCCCAGGACCTGGAAGAGAAGACAGAAATCATCAGGAAGAACATTCCGGAAGAATCTCTACCCATCCCCCCACCACATTCTTTAATTCTGATTAACAAGTCTCTTATTTCCTCCAAGAACCAATCAGAGCCCTCCTTCACCATTTCAGGGGCAGGTTAGACCATGAAGGGGAGATGCTGATTGGTTGCTGGAGATAAACGGTACAGCAGGTTAGTCTGGCAGTTCATCCCGGAGGGAGCTGGTGGTGATCCCGCCATGTCAGGCTTTGGACTGGATTCTCCACCAATGACACGCGAGAATCCCAGCGGGGGAGGGGGCGGGAGGGATCAGCTGCAGGAGGCGGCCCATTCAAAGCAATGAGAGGCTACAATCACCCACAGCTATACACCATCACCTGTATACGGGACGATCACCTGCGAATGGCGCCCCCTGGAGGCCGGACCAGTCACAGGTGAGAACACGGCCTTAGAGTTTAATGGATTGAGGAGATAGTCGAGTATACGTCCGTACAGAGGTGTGCATGTGTATATACCGTATACCGATGTGTATATACCGGATACCGATGTGTATATACCGTATTCTGATGTGTATATACCGTATACTGATGTGTATATACCGTATACTGATGGGTATATACCGTATACCGATGTGTATATACCGTATACTGATGTGTATATACCGTATACCGATGTGTATATACCGTATACCGATGTGTATATACTGTATACTGATGTGTATATACCGTATACCAATGTCTATATACCGATGTGTATATACCGTATACCGATGTGTATATACCGTATACTGATGTGTATATACCGTATACCGATGTGTATATACTGTATACTGATGTGTATATACCGTATACCGATGTGTATATACCGTATACTGATGTGTATATACCGTATACTGATGTGTATATACCGTATACTGATGTGTATATACCGTATACCGATGTGTATATACTGTATACTGATGTGTATATACCGTATACCGATGTGTATATACCGTATACTGATGTGTATATACCGTATACTGATGTGTATATAACGTATACCGATGTGTATATACTGTATACTGATGTGTATATACCGTATACCGATGTGTATATACCGTATACTGATGTGTATATACCGTATACTGATGTGTATATACCGTATACTGATGTGTATATACCGTATACTGATGTGTATATACCGTATACCGATGTGTATATACCGTATACTGATGTGTATATACCGTATACCGATGTGTATATACCGTATACCGATGTGTATATACTGTATACTGATGTGTATATACCGTATACCAATGTCTATATACCGATGTGTATATACCGTATACCGATGTGTATATACCGTATACTGATGTGTATATACCGTATACCGATGTGTATATACTGTATACTGATGTGTATATACCGTATACCGATGTGTATATACCGTATACTGATGTGTATATACTGTATACTGATGTGTATATACCGTATACCGATGTGTATATACCGTATACTGATGTGTATATACCGTATACTGATGTGTATATACCGTATACCGATGTGTATATACTGTATACTGATGTGTATATACCGTATACCGATGTGTATATACCGTATACTGATGTGTATATACCGTATACTGATGTGTATATACCGTATACTGATGTGTATATACCGTATACTGATGTGTATATACCGTATACCGATGTGTATATACCGTATACTGATGTGTATATACCGTATACCGATGTGTATATACCGTATACCGATGTGTATATACTGTATACTGATGTGTATATACCGTATACCAATGTCTATATACCGATGTGTATATACCGTATACCGATGTGTATATACCGTATACTGATGTGTATATACCGTATACCGATGTGTATATACTGTATACTGATGTGTATATACCGTATACCGATGTGTATATACCGTATACTGATGTGTATATACCGTATACTGATGTGTATATACCGTATACTGATGTGTATATACCGTATACCGATGTGTATATACTGTATACTGATGTGTATATACCGTATACCGATGTGTATATACCGTATACCGATGTGTATATACTGTATACTGAACGGAACACCTGAACATCCCCATACAGGTAAGAGGAGCCCTCATACGGGGCACATATACACCCGGTGTGAATGAGGCCATAGAGAGATACAAAGTAACATTGTTAATAAACATCGATCAGACGGGAGACAACAAACTGGTATACCCAAAACAGGTCTTGGATCACAGCAGGGCATGCTGGGAGTTGTAGTTCCTCAGCGGCTGTAGGGCAGGGGAGGGGTCTGTGGATTGAGGATGGCACCATCCATGGGGAATCATGAGGAGCGGCACGGTGCCAGGGAATGGTGATATCATTGTCATTATTGCTCCGGGCACATTTGTGACTTCAGATCTGATCCACCGGGTGGCTCCACCCACATACACCGACAGGCTCCGCCTCCTTTCTATCCTCGCTGACTTGGCACCACATTTCCTGGTGAGCCGGTTTCACAAGTCTGTGCGAGTCTCACACAATCACTGCGTGCAAAACAACCCCCTCCCCCGTCACCTCGCCTGACACCCTGTGCAAAACAACCCCGCCTGACACCCTGTGCAATACAACCTCGCCCCCGTCACCTCGCCTGACACCCTGTGCAACACCACCCCCTCCCCCGTCACCTCGCCTGACACCCTGTGCAAAACAACCCCGCCTGACACCCGGTGCAATACAACCCCCTCCCCCGTCACCTCGCCTGACACCCTGTGCAATACAACCGCCACCCCCTTCACCTCGCCTGACACCCTGTGCAATACAACCTCGCCTGACACCCTGTGCAATACAACCCCGCCTGACACCGGGTGCAAAACAACCCCACCCCCTTCACCTCGCCTGACACCCTGTGCAATACAACCCCACCTGACACCCTGTGCAATACAACCCCGCCTGACACCGGGTGCAAAACAACCCCTCCCCCTTCACCTCGCCTGACACCCTGTGCAATACAACCCCGCCTGACACCCTGTGCAATACAACCCCCTCCCCCGTCACATCGCCTGACACCCTGTGCAATACAACCCCGCCTGACACCCTGTGCAAAACAACCCCCTCCCCCGTCACCTCGCCTGACACCCTGGGCAATACAACCCCGCCTGACACCCTGTGCAAAACAACCCCCTCCCCCGTCACCTCGCCTGACACCCTGTGCAATACAACCCCGCCTGACACCCTGTGCAATACAACCCCCTCCCCCGTCACCTCGCCTGACACCCTGTGCAATACAACCCCGCCTGACACCCTGTGCAAAAACAACCCCCTCCCCCGTCCCCTCGCCTGACACCCTGTGCAATACAACCCCCTCCCCCGTCACCTCGCCTGACACCCTGTGCAATACAACCCCGCCTGACACCCTGTGCAATACAACCCCCTCCCCCGTCACCTCGCCTGACACCCTGTGCAATACAACCCCGCCTGACACCCTGTGCAAAACAACCCCCGCCCCCGTCACCTCGCCTGACACCCTGTGCAATACAACCCCGCCTGACACCCTGTGCAAAACAACCCCCTCCCCCGTCACCTCGCCTGACACCCTGTGCAATACAACCCCGCCTGACACCCTGTGCAATACAACCCCCTCCCCCGTCACCTCGCCTGACACCCTGTGCAATACAACCCCGCCTGACACCCTGTGCAAAACAACCCCCTCCCCCGTCACCTCGCCTGACACCCTGTGCAATACAACCCCGCCTGACACCCTGTGCAATACAACCCCGCCTGACACCCTGTGCAATTCAACCCCCTCCCCCTTCACCTTGCCTGACACCCTGTGCAATACAACCCCGCCTGACACCCTGTGCAATACAACCCCGCCTGACACCCTGTGCAACACCACCCCCTCCCCCGTCACCTCGCCTGACACCCTGTGCAATACAACCCCGCCTGACACCCTGTGCAATACAACCCCGCCTGACACCCTGTGCACCACCACCCCCGCCCCCGTCACCTCGCCTGACACCCTGTGCCATACAACCCCGCCTGACACCCTGTGCAATACAACCCCCTCCCCCTTCACCTCGCCTGACACCCTGTGCAATACACCCCCGCCTGACACCCTGTGCAATACAACCTCGCCCCCTTCACCTCGCCTGACACCCTGTGCAATACAACCCCACCTGACACCCTGTGCAATACAACCCCGCCTGACACTGTGTATGCAATACAACCCCCTCCCCCGTCACCTCGCCTGACACCCTGTGCAATACAACCCCGCCTGACACCCTGTGCAATACAACCTCACCCCCTTCACCTCGCCTGACACCCTGTGCAATACAACCCCGCCTGACACCCTGTGCAATACAACCCCCTCCCCCTTCACCTCGCCTGACACCCTGTGCAATACAACCCCGCCTGACACCCTGTGCAATACAACCCCGCCTGACACCCTGTGCAATACAACCCCGCCTGACACCCTGTGCAATACAACCCCCTCCCCCTTCACCTCGCCTGACACCCTGTGCAATACAACCCCGCCTGACACCCTGTGCAACACCACCCCCTCCCCCGTCACCCCGCCTGACACCCTGTGCAATACAACCCCGCCTGACTCCCTGTGCAATACAACCCCACCCCCTTCACCTCGCCTGACACCCTGTGCAATACAACCCCGCCTGACACCCTGTGCAATACAACCCCGCCTGACACCCTGTGCAATACAACCCCCTCCCCCTTCACCTTGCCTGACACCCTGTGCAATACAACCCCGCCTGACACCCTGTGCAATACAACCCCGCCTGACACCCTGTGCAAAACCACCACCCCCTCCCCCGTCACCTCGCCTGACACCCTGTGCAATACAACCACGCCTGACACCCTGTGCAATACAACCCCGCCTGACACCCTGTGCAACACCACCCCCTCCCCCGTCACCTCGCCTGACACCCTGTGCAATACAACCCCGCCTGACACCCTGTGCAATACAACCCCCTCGCCTGACACCCTGTGCAATACAACCCCCTCCCCCGTCACCTCGCCTGACACCCTGTGCAATACAACCCCGCCTGACACCCTGTGCAATACAACCCCCTCCCCCTTCACCTCGCCTGACACCCTGTGCAATACAACCCCGCCTGACACCCTGTGCAATACAACCTCGCCCCCTTCACCTCGCCTGACACCCTGTGCAAAACAACCCCACCTGACACCCTGTGCAATACAACCCCGCCTGACACTCTGTGCAATACAACCCCCTCCCCCGTCACCTCGCCTGACACCCTGTGCAATACAACCCCGCCTGACACCCTGTGCAATACAACCTCACCCCCTTCACCTCGCCTGACACCCTGTGCAATACAACCACGCCTGACACCCTGTGCAATACAACCCCCTCCCCCTTCACCTCGCCTGACACCCTGTGCAATACCACCCCGCCTGACACCCTGTGCAACACCACCCCCTCCCCCTTCACCTCGCCTGACACCCTGTGCAATACAACCCCGCCTGACACCCTGTGCAATACAACCCCCTCCCCCTTCACCTCTCCTGACACCCTGTGCAATACAACCCCGCCTGACACCCTGTGCAATACAACCCCTCCCCCTTCACCTCGCCTGACACCCTGTGCAATACAACCCCGCCTGACACCCTGTGCAATACAACCCCTCCCCCTTCACCTCGCCTGACACCCTGTGCAATACACCCCCGCCTGACACCCTGTGCAACACCACCCCCTCCCCCGTCACCCCGCCTGACACCCTGTGCAATACAACCCCGCCTGACACCCTGTGCAATACAACCCCACCCCCTTCACCTCGCCTGACACCCTGTGCAATACAACCCCGCCTGACACCCTGTGCAATACAACCCCGCCTGACACCCTGTGCAATACAACCCCGTCCCCCGTCACCTCGCCTGACACCCTGTGCAATACAACCCCGCCTGACACCCTGTGCAATACAACCTCGCCCCCTTCACCTCGCCTGACACCCTGTGCATTACAACCCCGCCTGACACCCTGTGCAATACAACCCCGCCTGACACCCTGTGCAATACAACCTCGCCCCCTTCACCTCGCCTGACACCCTGTGCAATACAACCCCCTCCCCCGTCACCTCGCCTGACACCCTGTGCAATACAACCCCGACTGACACCCTGTGCAATACAACCCCCTCCCCCGTCACCTCGCCTGACACCCTGTGCAATACAACCCCGCCTGACACCCTGTGCAATACATCCCCGCCTGACACCCTGTGCAATACAACCCCCTCCCCCTTCACCTTGCCTGACACCCTGTGCAATACAACCCCGCCTGACACCCTGTGCAATACAACCCCGCCTGACACCCTGTGCAACACCACCCCCTCCCCCATCACCTCGCCTGACACCCTGTGCAATACAACCCCGCCTGACACCCTGTGCAATACAACCCCGCCTGACACCCTGTGCAACACCACCCCCTCCCCCGTCACCTCGCCTGACACCCTGTGCAATACAACCCCGCCTGACACCCTGTGCAATACAACCCCCTCGCCTGACACCCTGTGCAATACAACCCCGCCTGACACCCTGTGCAATACAACCCCCTCCCCCGTCACCTCGCCTGACACCCTGTGCAATACAACCCCGCCTGACACCCTGTGCAATACAACCCCCTCCCCCCCCACCCCCTTCACCTCGCCTGACACCCTGTGCAATACAACCCCGCCTGACACCCTGTGCAATACAACCTCGCCCCCTTCACCTCGCCTGACACCCTGTGCAATACAACCCCACCTGACACCCTGTGCAATACAACCCCGCCTGACACTGTGTGCAATACAACCCCCTCCCCCGTCACCACGCCTGACACCCTGTGCAATACAACCCCGCCTGACACCCTGTGCAATACAACCTCACCCCCTTCACCTCGCCTGACACCCTGTGCAATACAACCCCGCCTGACACCCTGTGCAATACAACCCCGCCTGACACCCTGTGCAACACCACCCCCTCCCCCTTCACCTCGCCTGACACCCTGTGCAATACAACCCCGCCTGACACCCTGTGCAAAACCACCCCCTCCCCCTTCACCTCGCCTGACACCCTGTGCAATACAACCCCGCCTGACACCCTGTGCAATACAACCCCCTCCCCCTTCACCTCGCCTGACACCCTGTGCAATACACCCCGCCTGACACCCTGTGCAATACAACCCCCTCCCCCTTCACCTCGCCTGACACCCTGTGCAATACAACCCCGCCTGACACCCTGTGCAATACAACCCCCTCCCCCTTCACCTCGCCTGACACCCTGTGCAATACAACCCCGCCTGACACCCTGTGCAACACCACCCCCTCCCCCGTCACCCCGCCTGACACCCTGTGCAATACAACCCCGCCTGACACCCTGTGCAATACAACCCACCCCCTTCACCTCGCCTGACACCCTGTGCAATACAACCCCGCCTGACACCCTGTGCAATACAACCCCGCCTGACACCCTGTGCAATACAACCCCCTCCCCCGTCACCTCGCCTGTCACCCTGTGCAATACAACCCCGCCTGACACCCTGTGCAATACAACCTCGCCCCCTTCACCTCGCCTGACACCCTGTGCAATACAACCCCGCCTGACACCCTGTGCAATACAACCCCGCCTGACACCCTGTGCAATACAACCTCGCCCCCTTCACCTCGCCTGACACCCTGTGCAATACAACCCCCTCCCCCGTCACCTCGCCTGACACCCTGTGCAATACAACCCCGCCTGACACCCTGTGCAATACAACCCCCTCCCCCGTCACCTCGCCTGACACCCTGTGCAATACAACCCCGCCTGACACCCTGTGCAATACAACCCCGCCTGACACCCTGTGCAATACAACCCCCTCCCCCTTCACCTTGCCTGACACCCTGTGCAATTCAACCCCGCCTGACACCCTGTGCAATACAACCCCGCCTGACACCCTGTGCAACACCACCCCCTCCCCCGTCACCTCGCCTGACACCCTGTGCAATACAACCCCGCCTGACACCCTGTGCAATACAACCCCGCCTGACACCCTGTGCAACACCACCCCCTCCCCCGTCACCTCGCCTGACACCCTGTGCAATACAACCCCGCCTGACACCCTGTGCAATACAACCCCCTCGCCTGACACCCTGTGCAATACAACCCCGCCTGACACCCTGTGCAATACAACCCCCTCCCCCGTCACCTCGCCTGACACCCTGTGCAATACAACCCCGCCTGAAACCCTGTGCAATACAACCCCCTCCCCCTTCACCTCGCCTGACACCCTGTGCAATACAACCCCGCCTGACACCCTGTGCAATACAACCTCGCCCCCTTCACCTCGCCTGACACCCTGTGCAATACAACCCCACCTGACACCCTGTGCAATACAACCCCGCCTGACACTGTGTGCAATACAACCCCCTCCCCCGTCACCTCGCCTGACACCCTGTGCAATACACCCCGCCTGACACCCTGTGCAATACAACTTCGCCCCCTTCACCTCGCCTGACACCCTGTGCAATACAACCCCGCCTGACACCCTGTGCAATACAACCCCGCCTGACACCCTGTGCAACACCACCCCCTCCCCCGTCACCTCGCCTGACACCCTGTGCAATACAACCCCCTCCCCCTTCACCTCGCCTGACACCCTGTGCAATACAACCCCGCCTGACACCCTGTGCAATACAACCTCACCCCCTTCACCTCGCCTGACACCCTGTGCAATACAACCCCGCCTGACACCCTGTGCAATACAACCCCGCCTGACACCCTGTGCAACACCACCCCCCTCCCCCGTCACCTCGCCTGACACCCTGTGCAATACAACCCCGCCTGACACCCTGTGCAATACAACCTCGCCCCCTTCACCTCGCCTGACACCCTGTGCAATACAACCCCGTCTGACACCCTGTGCAATACAACCCCCTCCCCCTTCACCTCGCCTGACACCCTGTGCAATACAACCCCGCCTGACACCCTGTGCAATACAACCCCCTCCCCCTTCACCTCGCCTGACACCCTGTTCAATACAACCCCGCCTGACACCCTGTGCAATACAACCCCTCCCCCTTCACCTCGCCTGACACCCTGTGCAATACAACCCCGCCTGACACCCTGTGCAACACCACCCCCTCCCCCGTCACCCCGCCTGACACCCTGTGCAATACAACCCCGCCTGACACCCTGTGCAATACAACCCCACCCCCTTCACCTCGCCTGACACCCTGTGCAATACAACCCCGCCTGAAACCCTGTGCAATACAACCCCGCCTGACACCCTGTGCAATACAACCCCCTCCCCCGGCACCTCGCCTGACACCCTGTGCAATACAACCCCGCCTGACACCCTGTGCAATACAACCCCCCCCCCCGTCACCCCGCCTGACACCCTGTGCAATACAACCCCCCCTGACACCCTGTGCAATACAACCCCCTCCCCCGTCACCTCGCCTGACACCATGTGCAATACAACCCCGCCTGACACCCTGTGCAATACAACCCCCTCCCCCGTCACCTCGCCTGACACCCTGTGCAATACAACCCCGCCTGACACCCTGTGCAATACAACCCCCTCCCCCTTCACCTCGCCTGACACCCTGTGCAATACAACCCCACCTGACACCCTGTGCAATACAACCCCCCCCCCTCCCCCGTCACCTCGCCTGACACCCTGTGCAATACAACCCCGCCTGACACCCTGTGCAATACAACCCCCACCCCCTTCACCTCGCCTGACACCCGGTGCAATACAACCCCGCCTGACACCCTGTGCAATACAACCCCCACCCCCTTCACCTCGCCTGACACCCTGTGCAATACAACCCCGCCTGACACTGCGTGCAATACAACCCCCCCCCCCTTCACCTCGCCTGACACCCTGTGCAATACAACCCCGCCTGACACCCTGTGCAATACAACCCCCTCCCCCTTCACCTCGCCTGACACCCTGTGCAATACAACCCCGCCTGACACCCTGTGCAATACAACCCCCTCCCCCTTCACCTCGCCTGACACCCTGTGCAATACAACCCCGCCTGACACCCTGTGCAATACAACCCCCTCCCCCTTCACCTCGCCTGACACCCTGTGCAATACAACCCCGCCTGACACCCTGTGCAATACAACCCCTCCCCCTTCACCTCGCCTGACACCCTGTGCAATACAACCCCGCCTGACACCCTGTGCAATACAACCCCCTCCCCCTTCACCTCGCCTGACACCCTGTGCAATACAACCCCGCCTGACACCCTGTGCAATACAACCCCACCCCCTTCACCTCGCCTGACACCCTGTGCAATACAACCCCGCCTGACACCCTGTGCAATACAACCCCCTCCCCCGTCACCTCGCCTGACACCCTGTGCAATACAACCCCGCCTGACACCGGGTGCAATACAACCCCACCTGACACCCTGTGCAATACAACCCCCTCCCCCGTCACCCTCGCCTGACACCCTGTGCAATACAACCCCGCCTGACACCCTGTGCAAAACAACCCCCTCCCCCGTCACCTCGCCTGACACCCTGTGCAATACAACCCCGCCTGACACCCTGTGCAATACAACCCCCTCCCCCGTCACCTCGCCTGACACCCTGTGCAATACAACCCCGCCTGACACCGCGTGCAATACAACCCCCTCCCCCGTCACCTCGCCTGACACCCTGTGCAATACAACCCCGCCTGACACCGCGTGCAATACAACCCCCTCCCCTTCACCTCGCCTGACACCCTGTGCAATACAACCCCGCCTGACACCCTGTGCAATACAACCCCCTCCCCCTTCACCTCGCCTGACACCCTGTGCAATACAACCCCGCCTGACACCCTGTGCAATACAACCCACCCCCTTCACCTCGCCTGACACCCTGTGCAATACAACCCCGCCTGACACCCTGTGCAATACAACCCCTCCCCCCCCCGTCACCTCGCCTGACACCCTGTGCAATACAACCCCGCCTGACACCGGGTGCAATACAACCCCACCTGACACCCTGTGCAATACAACCCCCTCCCCCGTCACCTCGCCTGACACCCTGTGCAATACAACCCCGCCTGACACCCTGTGCAAAACAACCCCCTCCCCCGTCACCTCGCCTGACACCCTGTGCAATACAACCCCGCCAGACACCCAGTGCAATACAACCCCCTCCCCCGTCACCTCGCCTGACACCCTGTGCAATACAACCCCGCCTGACACCCTGTGCAATACAACCCCCTCCCCCTTCACCTCGCCTGACACCCTGTGCAATACAACCCCGCCTGACACCCTGTGCAATACAACCCCCTCCCCCGTCACCTCGCCTGACACCCTGTGCAATACAACCCCGCCTGACACCGCGTGCAATACAACCCCACCCCCGTCACCTCGCCTGACTCCCTGTGCAATACAACCCCGCCTGACACCCTGTGCAATACAACCCCGCCTGACACCCTGTGCAATACAACCTCGCCTGACACCCTGTGCAACACAACCCCGCCTGACACCCTGTGCAATACAACCCCCTCCCCCTTCACCTCGCCTGACACCCTGTGCAATACAACCTCGCCTGACACCCTGTGCAATACAACCCCGCCTGACACCCTGTGCAATACAACCCCCTCCCCCTTCACCTCGCCTGACACCCTGTGCAATACAACCCCGCCTGACACCCTGTGCAATACAACCTCGCCTGACACCCTGTGCAATACAACCCCGCCTGACACCCTGTGCAATACAACCCCCCTCCCCCTTCACCTCGCCTGACACCCTGTGCAATACAACCCCGCCTGACACCCTGTGCAATACAACCCCCTCCCCCTTCACCTCGCCTGACACCCTGTGCAATACAACCCCGCCTGACACCCTGTGCAATACAACCCCACCCCCTTCACCGCGCCTGACACCCTGTGCAATACAACCCCGCCTGACACCCTGTGCAATACAACCCCCTCCCCCGTCACCTCGCCTGACACCCTGTGCAATACAACCCCGCCTGACACCGGGTGCAATACAACCCCACCTGACACCCTGTGCAATACAACCCCCTCCCCCGTCACCTCGCCTGACACCCTGTGCAATACAACCCCGCCTGACACCCTGTGCAAAACAACCCCCTCCCCCGTCACCTCGCCTGACACCCTGTGCAATACAACCCCGCCTGACACCCTGTGCAATACAACCCCCTCCCCCGTCACCTCGCCTGACACCCTGTGCAATACAAACCCGCCTGACACCCTGTGCAATACAACCCCCCCCCCCTTCACCTCGCCTGACACCCTGTGCAATACAAACCCGCCTGACACCCTGTGCAATACAACCCCCGCCCCCTTCACCTCGCCTGACACCCTGTGCAATACAACCCCGCCTGACACCGCGTGCAATACAACCTCGCCCCCTTCACCTCGCCTGACACCCTGTGCAATACAACCCCGCCTGACACCCTGTGCAATACAAACCCGCCTGACACCCTGTGCAATACAACCTCGCCTGACACCCTGTGCAATACAACCCCGCCTGACACCCTGTGCAATACAACCCCACCCCCTTCACCTCGCCTGACACCCTGTGCAATACAACCTCGCCTGACACCCTGTGCAATACAACCCCGCCTGACACCCTGTGCAATACAACCCCACCCCCGTCACCTCGCCTGACACCCTGTGCAATACAACCTCGCCTGACACCCTGTGCAATACAACCCCGCCTGACACCCTGTGCAATACAACCTCGCCTGACACCCTGTGCAATACAACCCCCTCCCCCGTCACCTCGCCTGACACCCTGTGCAAAACAACCCCCTCCCCCGTCACCTCGCCTGACACCCTGTGCAATACAACCCCGCCTGACACCCTGTGCAATACAACCTCGCCTGACACCGGGTGCAATACAACCCCCTCCCCCTTCACCTCGCCTGACACCCTGTGCAATACAACCCCGCCTGACACCCTGTGCAATACAACCCCCACCCCCTTCACCTCGCCTGACACCCTGTGCAATACAACCCCGCCTGACACCCTGTGCAATACAACCCCCTCCCCCTTCACCTCGCCTGACACCCTGTGCAATACAACCCCGCCTGACACCCTGTGCAATACAACCCCGCCAGACACCCAGTGCAATACAACCCCCTCCCCCTTCACCTCGCCTGACACCCTGTGCAATACAACCCCGCCTGACACCCTGTGCAATACAACCCCCTCCCCCTTCACCTCGCCTGACACCCTGTGCAATACAACCCCGCCTGACACCCTGTGCAATACAACCCCGCCTGACACCCTGTGCAAAACAACCCCCTCCCCCGTCACCGCGCCTGACACCCTGTGCAATACAACCCCGCCTGACACCCTGTGCAATACAACCCCGCCTGACACCCTGTGCAATACAACCCCCTCCCCCGTCACCTCGCCTGACACCCTGTGCAATACTACCCCGCCTGACACCCTGTGCAATACAACCTCGCCCCCTTCACCTCGCCTGACACCGGGTGCAATACAACCCCGCCTGACACCCTGTGCAATACAACCTCGCCCCCTTCACCTCGCCTGACACCCTGTGCAATACAACCCCGCCTGACACCCTGTGCAATACAACCCCGCCCCCTTCACCTCGCCTGACACCCTGTGCAATACAACCCCGCCTGACACCCTGTGCAATACAACCCCCTCCCCCGTCACCTCGCCTGACACCCTGTGCAATACAACCCCGCCTGACACCGGGTGCAATACAACCCCACCTGACACCCTGTGCAATACAACCCCCTCCCCCGTCACCTCGCCTGACACCCTGTGCAATACAACCCCGCCTGACACCGGGTGCAATACAACCCCACCTGACACCCTGTGCAAAACAACCCCCTCCCCCTTCACCTCGCCTGACACCCTGTGCAATACAACCCCGCCTGACACCCTGTGCAATACAACCCCACCCCCTTCACCTTGCCTGACACCCTATGCAATACAACCCCGCCTGACACCCTGTGCAATACAACCCCCCCCCCGTCACCTCGCCTGACACCCTGTGCAATACAACCCCGCCTGACACCCTGTGCATTACAACCCCGCCTGACACCCTGTGCAATACAACCCCCACCCCCTTCACCTCGCCTGACACCCTGTGCAATACAACCCCGCCTGACACCGGGTGCAATACAACCCCACCTGACACCCTGTGCAATACAACCCCCTCCCCCTTCACCTCGCCTGACACCCTGTGCAATACAACCCCGCCTGACACCCTGTGCAATACAACCCCCTCCCCCGTCACCTCGCCTGACACCCTGTGCAATACAACCCCCACCCCCTTCACCTCGCCTGACACCCTGTGCAATACAACCCCGCCTGACACCGGGTGCAATACAACCCCCTCCCCCTTCACCTCGCCTGACACCCTGTGCAATACAACCCCGCCTGACACCCTGTGCAATACAACCCCCACCCCCTTCACCTCGCCTGACACCCTGTGCAATACAACCCCGCCTGACACCCTGTGCAATACAACCCCCACCCCCTTCACCTCGCCTGACACCCTGTGCAATACAACCCCGCCTGACACCCTGTGCAATACAACCTCGCCTGACACCCTGTGCAATACAACCCCCTCCCCCTTCACCTCGCCTGACACCCTGTGCAATACAACCTCGCCTGACACCGGGTGCAATACAACCCCCACCCCCTTCACCTCGCCTGACACCCTGTGCAATACAACCCCGCCTGACACCCTGTGCAATACAACCCCACCGCCGTCACCTCGCCTGACACCCTGTGCAATACAACCCCGCCTGACACCCTGTGCAATACAACCCCACCCCCTTCACCTCGCCTGACACCCTGTGCAATACAACCCCGCCTGACACCCTGTGCAATACAACCCCACCCCCTTCACCTCGCCTGACACCCTGTGCAATACAACCCCGCCTGACACCCTGTGCAATACAACCCCCACCTGACACCGGGTGCAATACAACCCCCACCCCCTTCACCTGACCTGACACCATGGAGGCCAGGATGACCTGGCTACACCCCCCCTCCCCCCACAGCATGCAGAACTACCCTATCACCTCCACAGCAGTCCTATGTCACCTCTATAGTGTGCACAACCCCCGCAGTCCCCAGCTGCTTCCGCATCCTTTCCCCCATCTCTTCCGCTGTCCACACCACTTCCCAGACGCCTCCGCTGTCCGCACCACTGCCCGGACGCCTCCGCTGTCCGCACCACTTCCCAGACGCCTCCGCTGTCCGCACCACTTCCCAGACGCCTCCGCTGTCCGCACCACTTCCCAGACGCCTCCGCTGTCCGCACCACTGCCCGGACGCCTCCCGCTGTCCGCACCACTTCCCAGACGCCTCCGCTGTCCGCACCACTTCCCAGACGCCTCCGCTGTCCGCACCACTTCCCAGACGCCTCCGCTGTCCGCACCACTGCCCTGACGCCTCCGCTGTCCGCACCACTGCCCAGACGCCTCCGCTGTCCGCACCACTTCCCAGACGCCTCCGCTGTCCGCACCACTGCCCAGACGCCTCCGCTGTCCGCACCACTTCCCAGACGCCTCCGCTGTCCGCACCACTTCCCAGACGCCTCCGCTGTCCGCACCACTGCCCAGACGCCTCCGCTGTCCGCACCACTGCCCAGACGCCTCCGCTGTCCGCACCACTGCCCAGACGCCTCCGCTGTCCGCACCACTGCCCAGACGCCTCCGCTGTCCGCACCACTTCCCAGACGCCTCCGCTGTCCGCACCACTGCCCAGACGCCTCCGCTGTCCGCACCACTGCCCAGACGCCTCCGCTGTCCGCACCACTTCCCAGACGCCTCCGCTGTCCGCACCACTTCCCAGACGCCTCCGCTGTCCGCACCACTGCCCAGACGCCTCCGCTGTCCGCACCACTTGCCAGGCGCCTCCGCTGTCCGCACCACTGCCCAGACGCCTCCGCTGTCCGCACCACTTCCCAGACGCCTCCGCTGTCCGCACCACTTCCCAGACGCCTCCGCTGTCCGCACCACTGCCCAGACGCCTCCGCTGTCCGCACCACTGCCCAGACGCCTCCGCTGTCCGCACCACTGCCCAGACGCCTCCGCTGTCCGCACCACTTGCCAGACGCCTCCGCTGTCCGCACCACTTGCCAGACGCCTCCGCTGTCCGCACCACTTGCCAGACGCCTCCGCTGTCCGCACCACTGCCCAGACGCCTCCGCTGTCCGCACCACTGCCCAGGCGCCTCCGCTGTCCGCACCACTTCCCAGGCGCCTCCGCTGTCCGCACCACTTCCCAGACGCCTCCGCTGTCCGCACCTCTGCCCAGACGCCTCCGCTGTCCGCACCACTGCCCAGACGCCTCCGCTGTCCGCACCACTGCCCAGACGCCTCCGCTGTCCGCACCACTTCCCAGACGCCTCCGCTGTCCGCACCACTGCCCAGACGCCTCCGCTGTCCGCACCACTGCCCAGACGCCTCCGCTGTCCGCACCACTTCCCAGAAGCCTCCGCTGTCCGCACCACTGCCCAGACGCCTCCGCTGTCCGCACCACTTGCCAGGCGCCTCCGCTGTCCGCACCACTTCCCAGACGCCTCCGCTGTCCGCACCACTGCCCAGACGCCTCCGCTGTCCGCACCACTGCCCAGACGCCTCCGCTGTCCGCACCACTTCCCAGACGCCTCCGCTGTCCGCACCACTGCCCAGACGCCTCCGCTGTCCGCACCACTTCCCAGACGCCTCCGCTGTCCGCACCACTTCCCAGACGCCTCCGCTGTCCGCACCACTTCCCAGACGCCTCCGCTGTCCGCACCACTTCCCAGACGCCTCCGCTGTCCGCACCACTTCCCAGACGCCTCCGCTGTCCGCACCACTTCCCAGACGCCTCCGCTGTCCGCACCACTTCCCAGACGCCTCCGCTGTCCGCACCACTTCCCAGACGCCTCCGCTGTCCGCACCACTTCCCAGACGCCTCCGCTGTCCGCACCACTTCCCAGACGCCTCCGCTGTCCGCACCACTGCCCAGACGCCTCCGCTGTCCGCACCACTGCCCAGACGCCTCCGCTGTCCGCACCACTTCCCAGGCGCCTCCGCTGTCCGCACCACTTCCCAGGCGCCTCCGCTGTCCGCACCACTGCCCAGACGCCTCCGCTGTCCGCACCACTGCCCAGACGCCTCCGCTGTCCGCACCACTTCCCAGACGCCTCCGCTGTCCGCACCACTGCCCAGACGCCTCCGCTGTCCGCACCACTGCCCAGACGCCTCCGCTGTCCGCACCACTGCCCAGGCGCCTCCGCTGTCCGCACCACTGCCCAGGCGCCTCCGCTGTCCGCACCACTGCCCAGGCGCCTCCGCTGTCTGCACCACTGCCCAGGCGCCTCCGCTGTCCGCACCACTGCCCAGGCGCCTCCGCTGTCCGCAGCACTTCCCCCATCTCTTCAGCAGTCCGCAGTACTTCCCAGACGCCTCCACGACCTGCAGCACTCTCCTATAACCTCTACAGTTTTCAGCACTCCCCTGTCCCCCTCCCCCTTTTAATTTTCTTACAGCTACCAATTTCTGCAGCTATGAATAATAGGGATTGTAGGGAATATTTCACATTAGAGATCTGACCACCCCTCTGAATTATGGAAACCCGGCTCCCCCCCCCCAACCAAATCCGACATTCCGGCCCGGAGTGCACATTTGTAGCGTCAGAGACGTGGGATTTACACTCCGGATGTTCTGTACATAAAATTCTTGTTTGCAGAAAGTTTCCGCAGCGATTACACAGCGGCCGTCGGAACGTGTCCAGACATGAGCGGAATCTGGGATCTAATCCGGAGGATTAGAGGCCGGTCTGTAGTGATGGAGAGAAGAAACAATCGATGTCCTCCTTTGATACCTTCTATTAGCAGCTGCAGCTGATTCCATATCAGTCCAAGTCCTAATAGGCAGCGCCACCAATACCTTTACCCCCACCCTTCTGTACCGGCCAGCCCCATCAATTGAACAGGGGATCCGGGGCCACTGACAAGCAGGGGGATGGGATCCTGGACAGGGAGGGGGATTGGTGCAGCAGAAACTAAAAACCGGCCTCTCCTCCTCTCCCCGCGGCATCTAAAAGCCGGCCTCTCCTCCTCTCCCCGCGGCATCTAAAAGCCGGCCTCTCCTCCTCTCCCCGCGGCATCTAAAATCCGGCCTCTCCTCCTCTCCCCGCGGCATCTAAAAGCCGGCCTCTCCTCCTCTCCCCGCGGCATCTAAAAGCCGGCCTCTCCTCCTCTCCCCGCGGCATCAAAAGCCGGCCTCTCCTCCTCTCCCCGCGGCATCTAAAAGCCGGCCTCTCCTCCTCTCCCCGCGGCATCTAAAAGCCGGCCTCTCCTCCTCTCCCCGAGGTATCAAAAGCCGGCCTCTCCTCCTCTCCCCGAGGCATCAAAAGCCGGCCTCTCCTCCTCTCCCCGCGGCATCTAAAAGCCGGCCTCTCCTCCTCTCCCCGCCGCAACTAAAAGCCGGCCTCTCCTCCTCTCCCCGCCGCAACTAAAAGCCGGCCTCTCCTCCTCTCCCCGCGGCATCTAAAATCCGGCCTCTCCTCCTCTCCCCGCGGCATCAAAAGCCAGCCTCTCCTCCTCTCCCCGCGGCATCTAAAAGCCGGCCTCTCCTCCTCTCCCCGCGGCATCTAAAAGCCGGCCTCTCCTCCTCTCCCCGCGGCATCTAAAAGCCGGCCTCTCCTCCTCTCCCCGCGGCATCTAAAAGCCGGCCTCTCCTCCTCTCCATCTAAAAGCCGGCCTCTCCTCCTCTCCATCTAAAAGCCGGCCTCTCCTCCTCTCCATCTAAAAGCCGGCCTCTCCTCCTCTCCATCTAAAAGCCGGCCTCTCCTCCTCTCCACCAAAAAGCCGGCCTCTCCTCCTCTCCCCGCCGCAAATAAAAGCCGGCCTCTCCTCCTCTCCCCGCCGCAAATAAAAGCCGGGCTCTCCTCCTCTCCATCTAAAAGCCGGCCTCTCCTCCTCTCCCCGCGGCATCTAAAAGCCGGCCTCTCCTCCTCTCCATCTAAAAGCCGGCCTCTCCTCCTCTCCATCTAAAAGCCGGCCTCTCCTCCTCTCCCATCTAAAAGCCGGCCTCTCCTCCTCTCCATCTAAAAGCCGGCCTCTCCTCCTCTCCATCTAAAAGCCGGCCTCTCCTCCTCTCCATCTAAAAGCCGGCCTCTCCTCCTCTCCCCGCGGCATCTAAAAGCCGGCCTCTCCTCCTCTCCCCGCGGCATCTAAAAGCCGGCCTCTCCTCCTCTCCCCGCGGCATCTAAAAGCCGGCCTCTCCTCCTCTCCATCTAAAAGCCGGCCTCTCCTCCTCTCCACCAAAAAGCCGGCCTCTCCTCCTCTCCATCTAAAAGCCGGCCTCTCCTCCTCTCCACCAAAAAGCCGGCCTCTCCTCCTCTCCATCTAAAAGCCGGCCTCTCCTCCTCTCCACCAAAAAGCCGGCCTCTCCTCCTCTCCCCGCCGCAAATAAAAGCCGGGCTCTCCTCCTCTCCCCGCGGCATCTAAAAGCCGGCCTCTCCTCCTCTCCATCTAAAAGCCGGCCTCTCCTCCTCTCCATCTAAAAGCCGGCCTCTCCTCCTCTCCAACTAAAAGCCGGCCTCTCCTCCTCTCCATCTAAAAGCCGGCCTCTCCTCCTCTCCCCGCGGCATCTAAAAGCCCAACACAACCCGAGATTCACCATATGAGGGAGTTTTATCTTTGGTTGTAAAGTGATATCAGTAGAATTATCAGAGGTCAGGGTGAGGACCCGTCCATTCACAGTCCTCCTATAAGAGAACCCCTCCCCCACAACACCCTCCCAAATTACCAACACCACAGAGCCGGCCTTCTATCGATTTGTGCCCGCGCATGCGCAGAACCATTTCACGGGAACAATCATAGATGTCACATTGTGCCCGAGAAACTGTCTCTCCCGTCCGAAAAAAAAACTCCTGCGATGTGCGCATGCGCCATGGTGACGTCACTCCAGCTGATCGGCAACTGAGCTGCAGTCCCCTTCTGCGGATGCGTGGGCACAAAATCGATAAAACATCGGCACACAATGCCTGATACCCACACCACACAGCCACCAGATCACCTGTCCAGTGTACAACCTCACCCCACCTCACCCCCCTCCTCCACTCACCCCCCCCCCCCTCCACCTCCGTCCTCCATCTAGACTCCCCTCCTCCTCCACCTCACCCCTCCCTCCTCCACCTAAACTCCCCCCCTCCTTCACCTCAACTCCCCCCTCCCCCCCCTCAAACCCCACCCCCCCTCCACCTCACTCCTCCTCTCCCCACCTCCCCCACCCCCTCCTCCACCTCAACCCCCCCCCCCCCATCTGACCCCCCTCCTCCACCTCAACCCCTCCTCCACCTCACCCCCCTCCTCCATCTCAACCCCCCTCCTCCTCCTCCACCTCAAACCCCACCCCCTCCTCCACCACCTCAACCCCCCCCCCATCTGACCCCCCTCCTCCACCTTAACCCCCCCTCCACCTCAACCCCTCCCCCATCTCAACCCCTCCTCCATCCGTGGGAGGAGGGCACAAATCGATAGCACACGAGACACAATGCCTGATACCCACACCACACAGCCACCAGATCACCTGTCCAGTGTACAACCTCACCCCACCTCACCCCCCTCCTCCACTCACCCCCCCCCTCCTCCACCTCCGTCCTCCATCTAGACTCCCCTCCTCCTCCACCTCACCCCCTCCTCCACCTCCCACCCAACCCCCTCCATCTCAACCCCCCCCTCCTCCATCTCAACCCCCCCTCCTCCATCTCAACCCCCCTCGTCCACCCCAACGCCTCTCCTACATCTGACCCCCCGCTCCATCTCGACCCCCCCTCCTCCATCTGACCCCTCCCCTGGATCTGACCCCCCCTGCTCCATCCCTCCCCTCCACCTCAACCCCATCTTCATCCAGCTTTTAAAAACCCCCAACCTTCAGAAATCACAGTACGTTTGATGCCCCCATGAGAGGCACAATATAGACACCTCACCTAGATGGGGGGGGGGGGGGATGGACAGCGGGGGAAACGGCTCGAGATTTAGGAACGAAATCGTCTGAACTCACCAACATCACCACACACCAATTCAGAATTCCTCTGTAGTTGTTGTATCCACTGCTGGAACTCAGGAGAGACTCCTGCAACTTGTGACACCTACAGAGATACAAAGGAACAATGTTTATAAACACTGATCAGACAAGGGGATAGAGAGATACAAAGGAACAATGTTTATAAACATTGATCAGACGGGAGATAGAGAGATACAAAGTAACAATGTTTATAAACATTGATCAGATGGGGATAGAGAGATACAAAGTAACAATGTTTATAAACATTGATCAGACGGGAGATAGAGAGATACAAAGTAACAATGTTTATAAACATTGATCAGATGGGGATAGAGAGATACAAAGTAACAATGTTTATAAACATTGATCAGACAGAGATAGAGAGATACAAAGTAACATTGTTTATAAACATTGATCAGACGGGAGATAGAGAGATACAAAGTAACAATGTTTATAAACACTGATCAGATGGGGGATAGAGAGATACAAAGTAACATTATTATTATACAGGATTTATATGGTGCCAACAGTTTGCGCAGCGCTTTACAACATGAAGGCAGACACTACAGTTACAATACAAATCAATACAGGAGGGATTAGAGGGCCCTGCTCCTCAGAGCTGACAATCCTCCATTCAGGGGGGTCAAGTGGAACAAAAGGTAATAACTGTGGGGGGGTGGGGGGGGGGATGAAGGAGAAAATGGAAGTACAGTTGTTAGGTGGGGGAGGGAAGGCTTCTCTAAAGAGAAACGTTTTCAGGGACCGTCTAAAAGCTAATAGAGTAGGAGATAAATCAGGCAGATTTGGGTAGGGAGTTCCATAGGATGGAGAGGCTCTGGAGAAGTCCTGGAGGTGAGCATGGGAGGAGGGGATGAGGGAGGTAGAGAGCAGGAGGTCCTGGGAAGAACGAAGAGAACGAGTAGGTCGGTATTTTAAGACCTGGTCAGTGATGTAGTTGGGGGCGGAAAGTTGTTAGTATTTTGAATTTAATTTGTTGGGTGAGTCAAAGCCAGTGGAGGGATTGGCAGAGAGGGGGGTGGAGGACACTGAATGGAGGTCAGTGGAGGGATTGGTAGAGAGGGGTGGAGGACACTGAATGGAGACCAGTGGAGGGATTGGTAGAGAGGGGTGGAGGACACTGAATGGAGGATGGTGGAGGGATTGGTAGAGAGGGGTGGAGGACACTGAATGGAGGTCAGTGGAGGGATTGGAGGGATTGGGAGAGGGGTGGAGGACACTGAATGGAGGCCGGTGGAGGGATTGGCAGAGAGGGGTGGAGGACACTGAATGGAGACCAGTGGAGGGATTGGTAGAGAGGGGTGGAGGACACTGAATGGAGGCCAGTGGAGGGGATTGGTATAGAGGGGTGGAGGACACTGAATGGAGGTCAGTGGAGGGATTGGCAGAGAGGGGTGGAGGACACTGAATGGAGGTCAGTGGAGGGATTGGTAGAGAGGGGTGGAGGACACTGAATGGAGACCAGTGGAGGGATTGGTAGAGAGGGGTGGAGGACACTGAATGGAGGCCAGTGGAGGGATTGGTAGAGAGGGGGTGGAGGACACTGAATGGAGGTCAGTGGAGGGATTGGCAGAGAGAGGGGTGGAGGACACTGAATGGAGGTCAGTGGAGGGATTGGTAGAGAGGGGTGGAGGACACTGAATGGAGGTCAGTGGAGGGATTGGTAGAGAGGGGTGGAGGACACTGAATGGAGGCCAGTGGAGGGATTGGTAGAGAGGGGTGGAGGACACTGAATGGAGGCCAGTGAGGGATTGGTAGAGAGGTGGAGGACACTGAATGGAGACCAGGGGAGGGATTGGTAGAGAGGGGTGGAGGACACTGAATGGAGGCCAGTGGAGGGATTGGTAGAGAGGGGTGGAGGACACTGAATGGAGATCAGTGGAGGGATTGGTAGAGAGGGGTGGAGGACACTGAATGGAGGTCAGTGGAGGGATTGGCAGAGAGGGGTGGAGGACACTGAATGGAGGCCAGTGGAGGGATTGGCAGAGAGGGGTGGAGGACACTGAATGGAGGTCAGTGGAGGGATTGGTAGAGAGGGGTGGAGGACACTGAATGGAGGTCAGTGGAGGGATTGGTAGAGAGGGGTGGAGGACACTGAATGGAGGTCAGTGGAGGGATTGGCAGAGAGGGGTGGAGGACACTGAATGGAGGCCAGTGGAGGGATTGGCAGAGAGGGGGTGGAGGACACTGAATGGAGACCAGTGGAGGGATTGGCAGAGAGGGGTGGAGGACACTGAATGGAGACCAGTGGAGGGATTGGCAGAGAGGGGTGGAGGACACTGAATGGAGACCAGTGGAGGGATTGGCAGAGAGGGGTGGAGGACACTGAATGGAGACCAGTGGAGGGATTGGCAGAGAGGGGTGGAGGACACTGAATGGAGGTCAGTGGAGGGATTGGTAGAGAGGGGTGGAGGACACTGAATGGAGGTCAGTGGAGGGATTGGGAGAGAGGGGTGGAGGACACTGAATGGAGGCCAGTGGAGGGATTGGCAGAGAGGGGTGGAGGACACTGAATGGAGACCAGTGGAGGGATTGGTAGAGAGGGTGGAGGACACTGAATGGAGGCCAGTGGAGGGATTGGTAGAGAGGGGTGGAGGACACTGAATGGAGGTCAGTGGAGGGATTGGCAGAGAGGGGTGGAGGACACTGAATGGAGGTCAGTGGAGGGATTGGTAGAGAGGGGTGGAGGACACTGAATGGAGACCAGTGGAGGGATTGGTAGAGAGGGGTGGAGGACACTGAATGGAGGTCAGTGGAGGGATTGGCAGAGAGGGTGGAGGACACTGAATGGAGGTCAGTGGAGGGATTGGTAGAGAGGGGTGGAGGACACTGAATGGAGGTCAGTGGAGGGATTGGTAGAGAGGGGTGGAGGACACTGAATGGAGGTCAGTGGAGGGATTGGTAGAGAGGGGTGGAGGACACTGAATGGAGGTCAGTGGAGGGATTGGCAGAGAGGGGTGGAGGACACTGAATGGAGGTCAGTGGAGGGATTGGTAGAGGGTGGTGGAGGACACTGAATGGAGGTCAGTGGAGGGATTGGCAGAGAGGGGTGGAGGACACTGAATGGAGACCAGTGGAGGGATTGGTAGAGAGGGGTGGAGGACACTGAATGGAGACCAGTGGAGGGATTGGCAGAGAGGGGTGGAGGACACTGAATGGAGGTCAGTGGAGGGATTGGCAGAGAGGGGTGGAGTACACTGAATGGAGGTCGGTGGAGGGATTGGTAGAGGGTGGTGGAGGACACTGAATGGAGACCAGTGGAGGGATTGGTAGAGAGGGGTGGAGGACACTGAATGGAGGTCAGTGAGGGATTGGTAGAGAGGGGTGGAGGACACTGAATGGAGACCAGTGGAGGGATTGGCAGAGAGGGGTGGAGGACACTGAATGGAGGCCAGTGGAGGGATTGGCAGAGAGGGGTGGAGGACACTGAATGGAGGTCAGTGGAGGGATTGGAGGACACTGAATGGAGGTCGGTGGAGGGATTGGGGTGGAGGACACTGAATGGATGGTGGAGGGATTGGTGGAGAGGGGTGGAGGACACTGAATGGACGGTGGAGGGATTGGAGAGGGGTGGAGGACACTGAATGGAGGTCGGAGGGATTGGTGGAGGGGGTGGAGGACACTGAATGGGGAGGTTGTGGAGGTTGGTAGGGATTGGTGGACACTGAATGGAGGTCGGTGGAGGGATTGGAGGACACTGAATGGAGGACGGTGGAGGGATTGGTGGACTGAGGGGTGGAGGACACTGAATGGAGGTCGGTGGGAGGGATTGGTGAGAGGAGGGGTGGAGGACACGAATGGAGGAAGTGAGGAGGGATTGGTGGGAGAGGGGTGGAGGACACTGAATGGAGGGTCGGTGGAGGACCTACAGTGGAAGAGGGATTGGAGGACACTGAATGGATGGAGGAAAGGAGGGGTCGGTTGAGGGGATTGGAGGGACACATGTGGAGGGAATTGGTGGAGAGGGGTGGAGGACACTGAATGAGGGAGGGAGGTGGGTGGGAGGGGGTGGAGGACACTGAATGGAGGTCGGTGGAGGGATTGGAGGACACTGAATGGAGGTCGGTGGAGGGATTGGTGGACACTGAATGGAGGTCGGTGGAGGGATTGGAGGACACTGAATGGAGGCCAGTGGAGGGATTGGAGGTCGGTGGAGGGATTGGAGGACACTGAATGGAGGTCGGTGGAGGGATTGGAGGACACTGAATGGAGGTTGGTGGAGGGATTGGAGGTCGGTGGAGGGAGGTCGGTGGAGGGATTGGAGGTCGGTGGAGGGAGGTCGGTGGAGGGATTGGAGGTCGGTGGAGGGATTGGAGGACACTGAATGGAGGTCGGTGGAGGGATTGGAGGACACTGAATGGAGGTCGGTGGAGGGATCGGAGGACACTGAATGGAGGTCGGTGGAGGGATCGGAGGACACGGAATGGAGGTCGGTGGAGGGATCGGAGGACACTGAATGGAGGTCGGTGGAGGGAGGTCGGTGGAGGGAGGGTTGGTGGGAGGGATTGGAGGTCGGTGGAGGGAGGTCGGTGGAGATAATGGAGGTCGGTGGAGGGATTGGAGGTCGGTGGAGGGATTGGAGGACACTGAATGGAGGTCGGTGGAGGGATTGGAGGACACTGAATGGAGGTCGGTGGAGGGATTGGAGGACACTGAATGGAGGTCGGTGGAGGGATTGGAGGACACTGAATGGAGGTCGGTGGAGGGATTGGAGGACACGGAATGGAGGTCGGTGGAGGGATTGGAGGACACTGAATGGAGGTCGGTGGAGGGATTGGAGGACACTGAATGGAGGTCGGTGGAGGGATTGGAGGACACTGAATGGAGGTCGGTGGAGGGATTGGAGGACACTGAATGGAGGTCGGTGGAGGGATTGGAGGACACTGAATGGAGGTCGGTGGAGGGATTGTAGGACACGGAATGGAGGACACTGAATGGAGGTCGGTGGAGGGATTGGAGGACACTGAATGGAGGTCGGTGGAGGGATTGGAGGACACTGAATGGAGGTCGGTGGAGGGATTGGAGGACACTGAATGGAGGTCGGTGGAGGGATTGGAGGACACTGAATGGAGGTCGGTGGAGGGATTGGAGGACACTGAATGGAGGTCGGTGGAGGGATTGGAGGTCGGTGGAGGGATTGGAGGAGCGGTTGGGAAGGTGGGCGCGTCTGGTAGTATTCATGATGGACTGGAGGTTGGGTAGGAAGGGGCGGATCTCGGAGGGCGGGGCGGTGATTGGATGTGGAGAGTTCAGAGTCCGGGACTTTGGCATGTGGGGGATGGGCTGATAGTTGCGCCATGGATTATGACAGAGAGGTCGGGGGAGGGGACGGTGACTTTTGAACTCATTTCTATCATTTTCTTCACACTATTTGAGCTTCTTTTAGTATTTTGTTCTTTTTTATTATTATTTAAAGTGGGTTGCGGTTAAGGGGCTTAAAAATCATTAAAAAAAAAAATGTAAAAAAATAATTGGAAAAAAAAAAATTTTTTACTCACCTCCAAATGCCTGTTGCTAGGGGGTCCCTCGTATTCTGCCTCCTTCATTGCCCGGGCAAAACGTCACTTCCCCCTCGGCGCCGCACAGTCATCACGTGTCCCAGATGACTGAGTGTCAAATCACGGCGCTGCTCGCGCATGCGCAGTGGGGTGCCCGGCTGTGAAGTCACAGCCGGGTTCCCACATTAGGAATGTCGGCGCCGCGAGCGGCTCGGGGAACGAGGGGGGGGGGGGGGGCATCGCTGGACCCGGGGACAGGTAAGTGTCCGATTATTAAAAGGTCAGCAGCTGCAGTATTTGTAGTATTTGTAGCGGATGACTTTCCCAGGGCGGAGCTCCACTTTACATTGAAAAAAATAAAAATATTATATAAAAATAATATTAAAAAATAAAAAAATGGTAAATAAAATGATTTTCATAAATTTCAACCAAAATATTTTCTGCTCCATTTCTTTGGTGAAAATCCCCGAAATCAGAGAATATTATTTATCTGTAAAGACGGCGATCTATGGGGTGTATATCTGATCGATCGATCCCCCATGTACCGACAGACCATCCTATTTCTTGAGGCCCGAAACCTCCAGGAGAGTACAAATACCCCCCCCCCAAAATCACCCCACCCCCAGTACAAATACCCCCCAAAATCACCCACCCCCAGTACAAATACCCCCCCTAAAATCACCCCACCCCCAGTACAAATACCCCCCCCCCCAAAATCACCCCCACCCCAGTACAAATACCCCCCCCCCCCCAAAATCACCCCACCCCCAGTACAAAAACCCCCCCCCCCAAAATCACCCACCCCCAGTACAAATACCCCCCCTAAAATCACCCCCCACAAATACCCCCCCCCCCCGCCCCCCCCCCCCCCCCCCCCCCCCCCCCCGCCCCCCACCCCGCCCCCCCCCCCCCCCCCAGTGAACAATAATACCCCCCCCCCCATAACCCCCCCCCCCCCCCCCCCCCCCCCCCCCCCCCCCCCCCCCCCCATCACCCACCCCAGTACAATATACCCCCGCCCCCCCCCCCCCCCCCCCCCCAACCCAATCACCCCACCCCCAGTCACCCCCCCCCCCAATACCCCCCCCCAAATACCCCCCCCCCCGCGCCCCCCCCCCCCTCCCCCCCCCCCATTTACCCCCCCTCCACCCCCCCACCCCCCCCCCCCCCCCCAACCTCCCGCACCCCCCCTAAATCCCCGCCCCCCCCCCCCCCCCCGCTCCACCCCCCCCCCCCCCCCTCCCCCCCCCCCCCCCCCCCGACCCCCCCCCACCCCCCCCATAACCCCCCCCCCCCCCCCCCCCCCCCCCCCCCCCCCCCCCCCCCCCAGTACAAACCCCCCCCCTACCCCGCCCCCCATTACACCCCCCCCCCCCCCCCCCCCCCCCCCTTCCCAAATACCCCCCCCCCCCCAAACCCAAACCAACCCACCCCCCCCCCCCCCCCCCACCCCCCCCCAAATCACCCCACCCCCCCCCCAAATCACCCACCCAGTACAAATACCCCCCCCCCCAAAATCACGCCCCCCCCCACCCCCAGTACAAATACCCCCCCAAAATCACCCCACCCCCAGTACAAATACCCCCCCAAAACCCCCCCACCCCCAGTACAAATACCCCCCCCAAATCACCCCACCCCCAGTACAAATACCCCTTCCCCTCCAAATCACCCCACCCAGTACAAATACCCCCCCTTAAAATCACCCCCCCCCCAGTAACAAATACCCCCCCCAAATCACCCCACCCCCAGTACAAAATACCCCTCCCCCCCCAAAATCACCCCACCCCCAGTACAAATACCCCTCCCCCCCAAAATCACCCCACCCCCAGTACAAATACCCCCTTTTTGGAAAGTGGACAGTCGGGGGTATTTAGTAAGAGGTGTGGCAACAATTTTGAAGTTGTAATTTTTTGTCACAATTAATTTTTTTGGGGAAAATTAAGAAATGTAAAAGGAATAAATTCTCACACTTCTATGATTTGTCCGGGATTTGTAGAGTGACGAGTCGTCCCGTCATATCAGTCCCTGAAATACTTCCCCCGCCATTCCTGGAAATCGCACCAGTGTGAGAGGGGCCTCAAAGCGGAGCTCCGCCCTAACGTGGAACTTCCACCTATCGGATTCCTCCCTCCGGTGCCACAATCGGCACCTTTCAGGGGGGAGGGGGGTGTATAATACAGGTATCTGCACCCACTTCCGGGACAAATTATCCGGAGATGCCCCGCCCCTATCCGGATCTGCCCCGCCCCTACCAGGACAGGCCCCGCCCCTACCAGGACAGGCCCCGCCCCTATCCGGATATGCCCCGCCCCTATCCGGATATGCCCCGCCCCTATCCAGATCTGCCCCGCCCCTATCCGGAGCTGTCCCGCCCCTTATCCGGAGCTGTCCCGCCCCTTATCCGGAGATGCCCCGCCCCTTATCCGGAGATGCCCCGCCCCTATCCGGACCTGCCCCGCCCCTATAAGGACAGGCCCCGCCCCTATCCGGAGCTGCCCCGTTGTGTGTTCCCAGGACACAGCGGGACCAATAGAGACGCGCAGCGCGACTCGCGCATGCGCAGTAGAGAACGGGCAGTGAAGACGTTGCGTCTTCACTTCCTGATTCCCTGACAGAGGATGGTGGCGGGGCAGCGAGAGACGAGCGATCGTCACATTCTGCCGACATCGCTGGACCCGGGACAGGTAAGTGTCCATTTATTAAAAGTCAGCAGCTGCAGTATTTGTAGAGGATGACTATTAATATTTTTGGTGCGGGTGGAGCTCCACTTTAATGTCATCAGTGGCCACAGATAACGGGGGAGGGGGGTGGGGGGAGGGGAGCGAGGGGGGGGGGGGGGAGGGTGGGGCGGGGGTGGGGGAGAGGGAGGAAGGAGGGGGGGGGGGGGTGGGGGGTCGGGGGGGGGGGGGAAGGTCGGAGGGGAGGAGGATCGGGGGGGAGGGGGTCGGAGGGGAGGATCAGGGGGAGGGTCGGATCGGAGGGGGAGGGTCATAAAAAGGGGGAGGGTCGGGGGAGGGAGGATCGGGGGGGAGGGTCATAAAAAGGGGGAGGGTCGGGGGAGGGTCGGGGAGGGAGGGATCGGGGGGGGGAGGAGGATCGGGGGGGGATGTGGGGGGGGGGGGAGGGTCGGATGGAGGATCGGAGGGGAGGATCGGGGGGGGGGGGGAGGATCGGGGGGGAGGGTCGGAGGGGGGAGGAGGTCAGAGGGAGGGAGGATCGGAGGGAGGATCGGGGGGAGGATCGGGGGGGGGGGGGAGGGGAGGAGGGAGGATCGGGGGGGGATCGGGGGGAGGATCGGAGGGGAGGAGGTCGGAGGGAGGTCGGATCGGAGGGAGGATCGGAAGGAGGATCGGGAGGGGAGGATCGGGGGGGGGGGAGGGTCGGATGGAGGATCGGAGGGGAGGATCGGGGGGGAGGGTCGGAGGGGAGGATCGGGGGGGAGGGGAGGATCGGGGGGGGGGGGGAGGGTCGGATGGAGGATCGGAGGGGAGGATCGGGGGGGGGAGGGTCGGAGGGGAGGATCGGGGGGGAGGGGAGGATCGGGGGGGGAGGGGAGGAGGATCGGGAGGGGAGGATCGGGGGGGAGGATCGGGGGGGAGGATCGGGGGGGAGGAGGGTCGGGGGGGGGTCACAGGGAGGATCGGGGGGAGGGTCGGAGGGAGGATCGGGGGGGGGAGGGTCGGGGGGGGGGTCGGATGGAGGGGAGGATCGGGGGGGGGGGGGTCGGATGGAGGATCGGGGGGAGGGTCGGGGGAGGGAGGATCGGAGGGAGGATCGGGGGAGGGTCGGATGGAGGATCGGAGGGGAAGATCGGGGGGGAGGATCGGAGGGGAGGAGGATCGGGGGGGGGAGGTGTAGGGGGGAGGGGAGCGGGGGCGGGGGGGGGGGGGGGGGGGTCGGGGGGGGGGGAGGATCGGGGGAGGGGCGGGGGGGGGGGGGGGGGGGGAGGGGGGGGGGGGGGGGGGGGGGGGGGGGGAGGGGGGGGGAGGACGGCTTGGAGGATCGGGGGGAGGGTCGGGGGGGGGAGGAGGATGGGGGAGGGAGGATCGGGGGAGGGTCGGATCGGGAGGGGGAGAGATCGGGGGGGAGGTCGGAGGGAGGATCGGGGGGGAGGGTCGGATCGGAGGGGGAGGGTCATAAAAAGGGGGAGGGTCGGGGGGCTTTTATTTGACATTTTAGGGTTGTTGATAGTAATAAATAGAAGAACCATTTATACTGTATGAAGGGGGTTGATGTTGTGATTGGCTGTGATTGGCCCTGCCTGTACCATGTGATCACTGTGACCAATACAATGGAAGCCATGCATTGTGTACAATGGCGATCTGCTGTGATTGGTCGCACTGATCACATGGTATCGGCCAGAGGCAGAACCTTCAGGGCCCTCAATCTCAGCTACAAAGACTGGAGAGGAAGGTCTCTGTACATCTATGAACTGCCCCGCCCCCATCATAGTCTGATAGGACGGGAGGGAAATACCCTGCGGGGGCGGCCCATCTACACCTATGTGACCAGGTGACTCCCACTCACCGACCCGTCCTGTGATTGGACATGGGATGAGTTTGGCTGAAACCTGCTGATGGGCCGTGTCCAATCACAGCAATACCTCTGTGTATGGGGCGGACTGACCATTCGGGCACCGCCCCCCCGGGGTTTCGGTCATGGAGAGCCCAGGGTGCATCTCTACACAGCGATTGGACGGCCTCAGAGACGAGCGGCAAGGAGGATAGACTGACCAGGGGCCCAGAAGAGGAGGATGTGCTGGAGGTGCAGCCAGGGACCAGCCAGGGGCCACTGCTCAGTCCGGCTATCCCACCAAATGGAGTCCCCCACCCCCCCCCACCTCAATGAGAACATCCTCCTACTTATCACCCCCCTCCCCCAGACTGGGGACACCAGAGGGCTAGGGGGATCTCTCTCTCACCCCCCTCTCCGCCCCCCTTCTCTCTCCCCTGCATCTCTCAGCCCCTCTCTTCTTGCGCTCCTCTCAGCCCCCCCCCCTATCTCCCCCCTCTCCTCCATCTCTCAGACCCCCCTCTCTCCCCCTCTCCCCCATCTCTCAGCCCCCCCTCTCTCTCCCCCTCTCCTCCATCTCTCAGCCCCCCCTCTCTCCATCTCTCTCTTCCCCCTCTCTCAGCCCCCCCTCTCTCCCCATCTCTCAGCCCCCCCTCTCTCCTCCATCTCTCAGCCCCCCTCTCTCTCTCCCCCCCCCTCTCCTCCATCTCTCAGCCCCCCTCTCCTCTATCTCTCAGCCCCCCCCTCTCCTCCATCTCTCAGCCCCCCTCTCTCCCCCCCCCTCTCCTCCATCTCTCAGCCCCCCCTCTCCTCTATCTCTCAGCCCCCCCTCTCCTCCATCTCTCAGCCCCCCCCCTCCTCTCTCTCTCACCCCCCTTTCTGTGAGGAGCCCATATAATATGGGTGGTGCAATAAGGAGGCGGGTCTTAAATGTGGGCGGGGACACAGGGGGCCCCATGAATTGTCAGGCCGCCCCCGGATATGACTGAAAAGCGGGGAGATCTGTGAGATAGGGGGGAGGGGGGAGATCTGTGATGGGGGGGGGGAGGGGGGAGATCTGTGGATGGGGGGGGGGAGGGGGAGAGATCTGTGATAGGGGGGGGGAGGATCTGTGATAGGGGGGGAGGAGATCTGTGATAGGGGGGGGGAGAGAGATCTGTGATAGGGGGAGGGGGAGATCTGTGATAGGGGGGGGGAGATCTGTGATGGGGGGGGGAGAGATCTGTGATAGGGGGGGGGAGAGATCTGTGATAGGGGCCCAGATCTGTGAGATGGGGGGGGGGAGGGGGAGATCTGTGATGGGGGGGAGGGGGGAGATCTGTGATGGGGGGGGAGGGGGAGATCTGTGATGGGGGGGGGAGGGGGAGATCTGTGATGGGGGGGGGGGAGGGGAGATCTGTGATGGGGGTGGGGGAGAGGGGGAGATCTGTGATAGGGGGGAGGGGGGAGATTCTGTGATAGGGGGGAGGGTGGTAGATCTGTGATAGGGGGGAGGGGGGAGATCTGTGATAGGGGGGGGGGGGGGGGATCGGGTGATCTGGGGGGGGGGGGGGGGGAGATCTAGTGGATTGGGGGGGGGAGGGGGAGATCTGTGATAGGGGGGAGGGGGGGAGAATCTAGTGTAAGGGGGGGGGGGGGGGGGGGGGGGGGGGGGGGGGGGTGGGGGGGGGGGGGGGGGGCGGGGGGGGGGGGGGGGGAGGGGGGGGGGGGCGGGGGGGGCGGGGGGGGGGGGGGGGGAGGGGGGGGAGGAGGGATAGGGGAGGGGGGAGGGGGAGGGGGGGAGGGGGAGAGGGGAGGGCGGGGGGGGGGGGAGGGGAGGTGAGGGGGGGGGGGGAAAGGAAGGGAGAGAGGGGGGGGGAGGGGGGGGGGTGGGCGGGGGGGGGGGGGGGGGGAGGGAGGAGATGGAGGTAGGGGAGGGGGAGGGGAGAGTGAGGGGCGGGAGAGGGGGGGAAGGATGAGGGGAGGGAAGGGGGGGGGGAGGGGGAAGGAGGGGGGGGGGGAGGAGATCTGAGGGGGGGGGGGGGGGGGGGGAGGAGGGAGGGGGGGAAGGGGGGGGGAGGGGGGGGGGGAGGGAGAGAGAAGGGGTGGTGGAGGAGTGGAGGGGAGGATGAGGTGGGGGGGGGATAGAGAGGAGGAGGCGGGGGAGAGAGGGGGGGGAGGGGTGGGGGGAGGGAGGAAAGGGGGGGGGGAGCGGGGGGGAGGGCGGGGGAGGAGGGGGGAAGGGAGGGAGTGGAGAGGGGGGGAGGGATGGCAAAGAGGGGGGGGGGAGGGATGAGGGGAGCTGGGAGGGGGGGGGAGGTGGGGAGGGAGAGTAGGGGCGGAGGGGTAGATTTGGGGGCGGGGGAGGGGGGGTAAAGGGGAGGGGGGAGAGAGGAAGATGAGGAGGGGAGGGAAGTATGATTTTCTGTGATAGGGGGGAGATCTGAGATCTGTTGGATGGGGGGGGAGGGGGAGATCTGTGATAGGGGGGACTGGGAGGGGGGGGCCCCATGGCGGCATCACTGCGGGGGATGGTGGGAACTCGGCCTCCAGCTGTGAGCCTGATATGAGGGGCGGGGTTTGTTAGCCCCTCCCAGGAGGAGCTCCACCTATATCATAGCCCCGCCCCTCTATGTCATCTATAGAGAGGCGTGTCCACAATGTAAAGAGAACCCTCCGAGTCACTGAGAAGGACCAGCAAGCAGCCAGTGAAAGAGCCAATGACCGGGAGGGGGAGGGGAATCTCACCTTAGCTCCTCCCCCTCCTGTCCGGTGTCGGTCTGGATGGTATCTCCGGTGCTCGGGGCTCTCCGCTCCCGCCTCCTCCGGGCCCCTCCTCCTCCTCCGGTCTCTCCCGCCATCTCCGGCTCTCTCGGTCGTCTCTCCTTCATCTGTCTCCCGTCCGAGGCCGCCGCTCCGGTCACCCTCTGTCTCCGCCCACCGCCCAATCACGGCACCGGGCACATAATAAGACCCCGCCTACCGCCCAATCACTGTTTAGGACACCTGAGCAGACCCCGCCCTCTGTAGATAGGCTTTCCTGGTTCTAGGGGGCGGGGTCAGTGGATCAATACTGGGATTAGGCCCCGCCCCCGGAGTGACTCTCTCACTTCCCGCTTTCCTTTTTAAGATTTGGCCCCGCCCCCGGCAGCGCTCATCCAATAGCGCGCGACGTGACGTCGGCGAAGGCCTTCTAGTGCCAGGCCGTACCAGGCACGTGAGAGGGCGGGGCCTGCGCTGATTGGAGGAGACGTGCGGGCGGAAGTGGTTGGCGCTGCGAAGTGGAAGAAGAAGAAGAATGACCGGAGGAGAGAAACGGAGAGAGAGGCGGACCGGGGGTGAGAGGGGGAGGGGAGAACATTACCCACAACCCCCCCCCAACATCATAC
>CM053030.1:538703839-538777848 GCA_028564925.1 Lithobates sylvaticus | reverse complement strand
GGGGTGAGTTTTGGGGAAGGGGGGTATGGTGGAAGACGTAGTGTTGGGAAGGGGGTTTTGGTTGGAAGACTTTAGATTTTGGGAAAGGGGGCATGGGGGAAGAGGTGTTTTGGGGAAAGGGGGGGAAATGGGGGGAAGATTTTAGATTTTGGGGAAGGGGGGCCCAGGGTTTGGAAGATTTTGGGAAGGGTAAAAATTTGGGGGAAAGGGGGTATGGGGGGAAGAGGTAGTTGTTGGGAAGGGGGTTTGTGAAAGGTTTTGTGTTGGGGGGGGGGGGTTATGGGGGGAAGAGGTAGATGCTGGGCAGGGGCAGGGTGGGGGGGATGTGGGGGGAGGGGGGGGGGGGGTTTTTTTTATTTTTGGGGGGAAGGGGTTTTTGGTTTTTGGGGGGGAAAGGGACGTAGATGTTGGGAAGGGGGTATGGTGGAAGAGGTAGATGTTGGGAAGGGGGCATGGTGGAAGAGGTAGATGTTGGGAAGTGGGCATGGTGGAAGAGTGGATGGTGGGAAGGGGGCATGGTGGAAGCCGTAGATGTTGGGAAAGTGGGCATGGTGGAAGACGTGGATGGTGGGAAGGGGGCATGGTGGAAGACGTGGATGGTGGGAAGGGGGCATGGTGGAAGACGTGGATGGTGGGAAGGGGGCATGGTGGAAGACGTGGATGGTGGGAAGGGGGCATGGTGGAAGAAGTGGATGGTGGGAAGGGGGCATGGTGGAAGACGTGGATGGTGGGAAGGGGGCATGGTGGAAGATGTGGATGGTGGGAAGGGGGCATGGTGGAAGATGTGGATGGTGGGAAGGGGGCATGGTGGAAGACGTGGATGGTGGGAAGGGGGCATGGTGGAAGACGTGGATGGTGGGAAGGGGGCATGGTGGAAGACGTGGATGGTGGGAAGGGGGCATGGTGGAAGACGTGGATGGTGGGAAGGGGGCATGGTGGAAGACGTAGATGTGGGAAGGGGGCATGGTGGAAGACGTGGATGGTGGGAAGGGGGCAGGGTGGAAGACGTGGATGGTGGGAAGGGGGCATGGTGGAAGACGTGGATGGTGGGAAGGGGGCATGGTGGAAGACGTAGATGTTGGGAAGGGGGCATGGTGGAAGACGTGGATGGTGGGAAGGGGGCATGGTGGGGGGGACGTGGATGGTGGGGAAGGGGGCATGGTGGAAGACGTGGATGGTGGGAAGGGGGCATGGTGGAAGACGTGGATGGTGGGAAGGGGGCATGGTGGAAGACGTGGATGGTGGGAAGGGGGCATGGTGGAAGACGTGGATGGTGGGAAGGGGGCATGGTGGAAGACGTAGATGGTGGGAAGGGGGCATGGTGGAAGACGTGGATGGTGGGAAGGGGGCATGGTGGAAGACGTGGATGGTGGGAAGGGGGCATGGTGGAAGACGTGGATGGTGGGAAGGGGGCATGGTGGAAGACGTAGATGTTGGGAAGGGGGCATGGTGGAAGACGTGGAGGGTGGGAAGGGGGCATGGTGGAAGACGTGGATGGGGGGAAGGGGGCATGGTGGAAGACGTGGATGTTGGGAAGGGGGCATGGTGGAAGACGTGGATGGTGGGAAGGGGGCATGGTGGAAGACGTGGATGGTGGGGAAGGGGGCATGGTGGAAGACGTGGATGGTGGGGAAGGGGGCATGGTGGAAGACGTGGATGGTGGGGAAGGGGGCATGGTGGAAGACGTGGATGGTGGGGAAGGGGGCATGGGGGAAGACGTGGATGGTGGGGAAGGGGGCATGGTGGAAGACGTGGATGGTGGGGAAGGGGGCATGGTGGAAGACGTGGATGGTGGGGAAGGGGGCATGGTGGAAGACGTGGATGGTGGGGAAGGGGGCATGGTGGAAGACGTGGATGGTGGGGAAGGGGGCATGGTGGAAGACGTGGATGGTGGGGAAGGGGGCATGGTGGAAGACGTGGATGGTGGGAAAGGGGCATGGTGGTGGAAGGTGTAGATGTTGGGAAGGGGTACGGTGGAAGACGTAGATGTTGGGAAGTGGACATGAGGTAATGTATGGTGGGGAGATGGAGAGGGGTGTGATGGGAGGCGGAGACGGGGCAGAGGTGTGATACAGAATTTTGGGAGGTGGAGAGAGGGCGTGGTAGGAGGGACAGATAGGGAGAGGTATGGTGGAAGATGTAGAGGGGGTGTGATGGAAGGTTTGGGGTGGAAGGCAGGGCTGTTGAGGGGTGTGGTAGGAGGGTAGAGCTGTTGAGTGTAGTGAGATATCACTTTGTATACAGAAGGCTTGTATTGGAAGAGTATAGTTGGTCACATGATCTATATTTTGATCCTTCAGATGGTATTGATGAGGGAGGAGGAGATATTACAATGTGATTGTGACATGCCCTCCATCCATCAGCTTCTTTCCAACATCCCCCCTCACTTCCCCTATGAGACCCTCATCTCCCGGACCCACGCCTTCTTCCAGAAACACCCACCATGTGAAGTGGAGAGACAGGCCTCACTCCAGAGACTGAAGAGGTATGTGACATGGAGTGGGTGGAGCTTAAAAAGCAATGGGGTGTGGCCAGCAGTGGTGTTTACAGCTGTGCTGTATAACCATGGGGTAGCAGTATTATTGGTGGTCTATATTGTAGTACTGTGTATGACTACAGGGGGCAGTAATTTAGAAGATGTATTAAGTACTGTGTGACCACAGGGGGGCAGTGTTATAGAACGTGTATACAGTACTGTGTGTGACCACAGGGGGGCAGTGTTCTAGAACGTGTATACAGTACTGTGTGACCACAGGGGGGCAGTGTTCTAGAACGTGTATACAGTACTGTGTGTGACCACAGGGGGGCAGTGTTATAGAACGTGTATACAGTACTGTGTGACCACAGGTGGGCAGTGTTCTAGAACGTGTATACAGTACTGTGTGACCACAGGTGGGCAGTGTTCTAGAACGTGTATAAAGTACTGTGTGACCACAGGGGGGCAGTGTTCTAGAACGTGTATACAGTACTGTGTGTGACCACAGGGGGGCAGTGTTATAGAACGTGTATACAGTACTGTGTGACCACAGGTGGGCAGTGTTCTAGAACGTGTATACAGTACTGTGTGACCACAGGTGGGCAGTGTTCTAGAACGTGTATACAGTACTGTGTGTGACCACAGGGGGGCAGTGTTCTAGAACGTGTATACAGTACTGTGTGACCACAGGGGGGCAGTGTTCTAGAACGTGTATACAGTACTGTGTGTGACCACAGGGGGGCAGTATACACAGTTACACTCTTTTGTCTAACAGTCTTTTCCGGCATGTTTCAGCATTTCAGCCGCCTCGTTCCGCTCCCTGCAGATCTCGGCCTCGCAGCAACGTCCAGATTCCATGCTCCGTCAGCAGAATCCTCCAGAATCAGACATTGTGTCCTTACACTCCCAGAATACCTTGGTGAAATTAGCAGTGTGGGGTCTGTCTGCCTCCCTGGGGGCAGCGGCTCTGGCCGTTACTCAGACGGCTCTGGAATGGGGCCCGGAGCTTCTGCTGGGACTTTTTTGACATCCGGTACGGAGGAGGGGAGCTATGCCTTTGACATTGGAAGGATCAGAGGAGATGGACTTCATAAGGAAACAAGGATACTTGATGAGGACATCATAGGGAAGGATCGGGAGGGGTACGGACATCGTAGGGAAGGATCGGGAGGGGTACGGACATCGTAGGGAAGGATCGGGAGGGGTACGGACATCGTAGGGAAGGATCGGGAGGGGTACGGACATCGTAGGGAAGGATCGGGAGGGGTACGGACATCGTAGGGAAGGATCGGGAGGGGTACGGACATCGTAGGGAAGGATCGGGAGGGGTACGGACATCGTAGGGAAGGATCGGGAGGGGTACGGACATCGTAGGGAAGGATCGGGAGGGGTACGGACATCGTAGGGAAGGATCGGGAGGGGTACGGACATCGTAGGGAAGGATCGGGAGGGGTACGGACATCGTAGGGAAGGATCGGGAGGGGTACGGACATCGTAGGGAAGGATCGAAAGGGTACGGACATCATAGGGAAGGATCGAAAGGGTACGGACATCATAGGGAAGGATCGGAGGGTACGGACATCATAGGGAAGGATCGGACATCATAGGGAAGGATCGGGAGGGTACGGACATCATAGGGAAGGATCGGAGGGTACGGACATCATAGGGAAGGATCGGAGGGTACGGACATCATAGGGAAGGATCGGAGGGTACGGACATCATAGGGAAGGATCGGAGGGTACGGACATCGTAGGGAAGGATGGGAGGGGTACGGACATCATAGGGAAGGGTACGGACATCATAGGGAAGGATCGGCGGGTACGGACATCGTAGGGAAGGATGGGAGGGGTACGGACATCGTAGGGAAGGATGGGAGGGTACGGACATCATAGGGAAGGGTACGGACATCATAGGGAAGGATCGAAAGGGTACGGACATCATAGGGAAGGATCGGAGGGTACGGACATCATAGGGAAGGATCGGAGGGTACGGACATCATAGGGAAGGGTACGGACATCATAGGGAAGGATTGGAGGGTACGGACATCATAGGGAAGGATCGGAGGGTACGGACATCAAAGGGGAGGGTACGGACATCATAGGGAAGGATCGGGAGGGGGTACGGACATCATAGGGAAGGATCAGAGGGTACGGACATCATAGGGAAGGATCGGAGGGTACGGACATCATAGGGAAGGGTACGGACATCATAGGGAAGGATTGGAGGGTACGGACATCAAAGGGGAGGGTACGGACATCATAGGGAAGGATCGGGAGGGGGTACGGACATCATAGGGAAGGATCGGAGGGTACGGACATCATAGGGAAGGATCGGAGGGTACGGACATCATAGGGAAGGGTACGGACATCATAGGGAAGGATATGGACATCATAGGGAAGGATCGGGAGGGGTACGGACATCATAGGGAAGGATCGGAGGGGTACGGACATCATAGGGAAGGATCGGGATGGGTACGGACATCATAGGGAAGGATCGGGAGGGGTACGGACATCATAGGGAAGGATCGGGAGGGGTACGGACATCGTAGGGAAGGATCGGAGGGGTACGGACATCATAGGGAAGGATCGGGAGGGGTACGGACATCAAAGGGAAGGATCGGGAGGGGTACGGACATCATAGGGAAGGATCGGGAGGGGTACGGACATCATAGGGAAGGATCGGGAGGGGTACGGACATCATAGGGAAGGATGGGAGGGGTACGGACATCATAGGGAAGGGTCGGAGGGGAACGGACATCATAGGGAAGGATCGGAGGGGAACGGACATCATAGAGAAGGGTCGGAGGGGTACGGACATCATAGGGAAGGATCGGACATCATAGGGAAGGATCGGACATCATAGGGAAGGATCGGAGGGTATGGACATCATAGGGAAGGATCGGAGGGTATGGACATCATAGGGAAGGATCGGAGGGTACGGATATCATAGGGAAGGATCGGAGGGTACGGATATCATAGGGAAGGATCGGAGGGGTACGGACATCATAGGGAAGGATCGGACATCATAGGGAAGGATGGGAGGGTACGGACATCATAGGGAAGGATCGGCGGGTACGGACATCATAGGGAAGGATCAGAGGGTACGGACATCATAGGGAAGGATCGGACATCATAGGGAAGGATCGGGAGGGTACGGACATCATAGGGAAGGATCAGAGGGTACGGACATCATAGGGAAGGATCGGAGGGTACGGACATCATAGGGAAGGATCGGAGGGTACGGACATCATAGGGAAGGGTACGGACATCATAGGGAAGGATTGGAGGGTACGGACATCATAGGGAAGGATCGGAGGGTACGGACATCAAAGGGGAGGGTACGGACATCATAGGGAAGGATCGGAGGGTACGGACATCATAGGGAAGGATCGGAGGGTACGGACATCATAGGGAAGGATCGGGAGGGTACGGACATCATAGGGAAGGGTACGGACATCATAGGGAAGGATCGAAAGGGTACGGACATCATAGGGAAGGATCGGGAAGGGTACGGACATCATAGGGAAGGATCGGGAGGGGTACGGACATCATAGGGAAGGATTGGACATCATAGGGAAGGATCGGACATCATAGGGAAGGATCGGAGGGTATGGACATCATAGGGAAGGATCGGAGGGTACGGATATCATAGGGAAGGATCGGAGGGTACGGATATCATAGGGAAGGATCGGAGGGGTACGGACATCATAGGGAAGGATCGGACATCATAGGGAAGGATGGGAGGGGTACGGACATCATAGGGAAGGATCGGCGGGTACGGACATCATAGGGAAGGATCAGAGGGTACGGACATCATAGGGAAGGATCGGACATCATAGGGAAGGATCGGGGGGTACGGACATCATAGGGAAGGATCGGGAGGGTACGGACATCATAGGGAAGGATCGGAGGGTACGGACATCATAGGGAAGGATCGGAGGGTACGGACATCATAGGGAAGGATCGGAGGGTACGGACATCATAGGGAAGGATCGGAGGGTACGGACATCATAGGGAAGGATCGGAGGGTACGGACATCATAGGGAGGGTACGGACATCATAGGGAAGGATCGGAGGGGGTACGGACATCATAGGGAAGGATCGGAGGGTACGGACATCTAGGGAAGGATCGGAGGGTACGGACATCATAGGGAAGGATCGGAAGGGTACGGACATCATAGGGAAGGATCGGAGGGTACGGACATCATAGGGAAGGATCGGAGGGTACGGACATCATAGGGAAGGATCGAAAGGGTACGGACATCATAGGGAAGGATCGGGAGGGGTACGGACATCATAGGGAAGGATCGGGAGGGTACGGACATCATAGGGAAGGATCGGGAGGGGTACGGACATCATAGGGAAGGATCGGGAGGGGTACGGACATCATAGGGAAGGATCGGAAGGGTACGGACATCATAGGGAAGGATCGGAGGGTACGGACATCATAGGGAAGGATCGGGAGGGGTACGGACATCATAGGGAAGGATCGGGAGGGGTACGGACATCATAGGGAAGGATTGGAGGGGTACGGACATCATAGGGAAGGATCGGGAGGGGTACGGACATCATAGGGAAGGGTACGGACATCATAGGGAAGGATCGAAAGGGTACGGACATCATAGGGAAGGATCGGGAGGGGTACGGACATCATAGGGAAGGATCGGGAGGGGTACGGACATCATAGGGAAGGATCGGGAGGGGTACGGACATCATAGGGAAGGATCGGGAGGGGTACGGACATCATAGGGAAGGATCGGAGGGGACGGACATCATAGGGAAGGATCGGGAGGGGTACGGACATCATAGGGAAGGATCGGGAGGGGTACGGACATCATAGGGAAGGATCGGGAGGGGTACGGACATCATAGGGAAGGGTGGGAGGGGTACGGACATCATAGGGAAGGGTCGGAGGGGAACGGACATCGGAGGGAAGGATCGGAGGGTACGGACATCATAGGGAAGGGTCGGAGGGTACGGACATCATAGGGAAGGATCGGAGGGGAACGGACATCATAGAGAAGGGTCGGAGGGGTACGGACATCATAGGGAAGGATTGGAGGGGTACGGACATCATAGGGAAGGATACGGACATCATAGGGAAGGATCGGAGGGTACGGACATCATAGGGAAGGATCGGAGGGTACGGACATCATAGGGAAGGATCGGACATCATAGGGAAGGATCGGAGGGTACGGACATCATAGGGAAGGATCGGAGGGTACGGACATCATAGGGAAGGATCGGACATCATAGGGAAGGATCGGAGGGGTACGGACATCATAGGGAAGGATCGGAGGGTACGGACATCATAGGGAAGGATCGGCGGGTACGGACATCATAGGGAAGGATCGGCGGGTACGGACATCATAGGGAAGGATCGGCGGGTACGGATATCATAGGGAAGGATCGGAGGGGTACGGACATCATAGGGAAGGGTCGGAGGGGTACGGACATCATAGGGAAGGATCGGAGGGTACGGACATCATAGGGAAGGATCGGACATCATAGGGAAGGATGGGAGGGGTACGGACATCATAGGGAAGGATCGGTGGGTACGGACATCATAGGGAAGGATGGGAGGGGAACGGACATCATAGGGAAGGATCGGAGGGTACGGACATCATAGGGAAGGATCGGAGGGTACGGACATCATAGGGAAGGATCGGAGGGTACGGACATCATAGGGAAGGATCGGAGGGTACGGACATCGGAGGGAAGGATCGTGGAAGTACGGACATCGGACGGAAGGATAATTTCAGCTTTTTGCACTTTATTTCGGATGAGTCACATGTGGCAGTTTCTTTCTGCCCACCCGCTTGCCCCGCCTCTATTGGTCACATGACAGCAGACGCCATCTTTGTAGGTCAGTTTGGGTGTTTGGCGGCATTTCGGAGGGCGGGAGCGGTTTTCTCAGTGGCCTGCCATGGTATTGCCTATTATGCCGTACAATGTCTGTGGTTTTCTACGTGGTATTCTATTTATAATTATTTATAGCATGCATCGTTATTCGATGTATATTTGTGTCTTCCATGTCAATTTGTTTTTATAAATAAAGATATTGTGCGTTTGTCTCTGCTATCATTGTGGGTCATTTTCCCTGAGGTAACTACACAGCTACTGCTGGAAAGAAATGACCGCAGGGACGTTGCAGAACCGTTGGCACGGGGCAGGAATGGGCACAGCCACCACTAGTCTTCCGCTGGCTATACACAGAGAAATCGTTTTCTTTATCCAGAGAATCTTTATATCCATCAATAGGGTTATACTGCCACCTTGGGGTGACTGGACACCAGCAAATAAAGAGCTTCCTAATCTCCTCCCAGCTAGGCGTTGCTCCGGTTTCTTGCTAGTGTCCTAAGGTGATGGTCTTGTTGTCAGAAACCATCAATCAGACTGAGACAGAAGTACAGTTAAATCTCACTTGTTTAATAATAATAAAAAGGTAAACATAGTCAAAACATAGCCAGAGTTCAGGAACCGGAACGGATAGTCAGACAAGCCAAAACGTCAGGGAGCCAGAGATGAGTGTAAAAGAACAGCAGGCAGGATCTGGAGCCAGAAAGGAATGTCAGCCAAGCAAGTCTTTAACAGGGACACAGGAGAGCGTCTCCAGAGATGTGACCAGATCTCTTACCTACGGCTGTCTGCTGAGAGGAATGGTACCCGGACCCCATACTGGACATGCAGGGACGGCCTGTAATGTTGCTGTTCAGCACTGGACTCTGCATAATGGGACCCTGTGCAATGATATATTGCCTTGTGAACCGGCAGAGTGCTATACAAGTCCAAGGCAGTGATCCCCAGCTGGGCAGTAGAGTCGCTGAAGTTTGGACCCACCTTGGGGCCCTGCATTGTGGAATGGGTCAGAGAACGCTTCTGCTTCCACCTCCTGGACATGTGACCTAATGTAGACTCTCCCTCTATTTTCAGGCAGGTGGATCACTGGCGGCACAGAAGGTCGTTTTTCTTTGGTGGGGGGGGGGGGCATAATACACCTCATATTAAGGGGGCAGCACACAGGTGTATGCCCCCCTTTTATCCTCTCTGCAGACTTGGACTGCTGGTTCAGGAAGGCTTCTATTATTATTGTCTCAGCGACGGCAGAGAGGAGGATCCAGAGGCAGAAGGTTCCCTTATCGGACACGGAAGAATCTGGACACCACTCCATTTATCTCTGGGGGGGTCACTTAGTTCTGTGCACCTTCGACTCCCTCCGATTGCCTTGACTTTCCACTATCACAGAGTCGCCTTCCTCCAGCTCCTTTGTTTAACCCCTTACCCACTGGGCAGTTAAACCCCCTTCCTAACCAGACCAATTTTCAGCTTTCGGTGCTCTCACACTTTGAATGACAATTACTCCGTCATGCAACACTGTACCCAAATTAATTTTGTGTCCTTTTTTTCACACAAATAGAGCTTTCTTTTGGTGGTATTTAATCACCGCTGGGTTTTTTATTTTTTGCGCTATAAATCAAAAAATACAGAAAGTTCGGTAAAAAAAAAAAAATTCTTTGTTTCTATTAAAAATTATTGCAGAGTATTGGCAGAGCATTGCACAGTATTGGTAGAGCATTGCACAGTGTTTGCAGAGTATTGCACAGTGGTTGCAGAACATTGCACAGTAGTGGCAGAGCATTGCACAGTGGTTGGTTGCAGAGCATTGCACAGTGGTGGCAGAGCATTGCACAGTGGTGGCAGAGCATTGCACAGTGGTGGCAGAGCATTGCACAGTGGTTGCAGAGTATTGCACAGTGGTTGCAGAACATTGCACAGTAGTGGCAGAGCATTACACAGTGGTTGGTTGCAGAGCATTGCACAGTGGTGGCAGAGCATTGCACAGTGGTGGTTTGCAGAGCATTGCACAGTGGTGCACAGTAGTGGCAGAGCATTGCACAGTGGTGGCAGAGCATTGCACAGTAGTGGCAGAGCATTGCACAGTGGTTGGTGGCAGAGCATTGCACAGTGGTGGCAGAGCATTGCACAGTGGTGGCAGAGCATTGCACAGTGGTGGCAGAGTATTGACCAGCGCTGTGGGCACTACACATCCAGCCCACAGCGCTGGTCCCGTCTCTCCCCCCTCTCCGCTTCTCTCCTCTCTGTACCGATCGGTACAGAGAGGGGAGGGAGGAACCGGCGTCATGACGTGACGCCGGTTTGTGTACATGTGATCGCTCCGTCATTTGACGGAGCGATCACATGGTAAACGGCCGCTATCAGCGGCTGTTTACCGTGATGCGCCGGGTCCTTGGGACCGGCGGTCACGGATGTTCCCGAGTGCGCGCCCCAGGGGGCGCGCGGGAGCAAGTTTCTGGGAGGACGTCCGTATGGCGTCCACTCAGGAAAACCCGACCGCGCTGTAGACGTCTTTCGACTATAGCGCGGCCGGCATGTGGTTAATGGGAGGAATTCTCATCTTCTATTGCTGGGCTGCAACACCGGCTCTCCAAAATCCTTTCCTGTTTGGATCATGTTGGTCTCAAGCAGAAACGTTCTCCTCCACCCTCTCTGATGACGGAGGAGGGGCCAGCCGGCCGAAGAAGAGGTGAAAAGGGAATCTAAGGGGATGCAGACATTTTTTTTTTTTCCTTTCCGAAGAATCCACTCCTGAGGAATCCCAAGAGTTCAATTTTATCTCAGACCCAGAAGGCCCTTATGGGTTTTTTTTTCATGGAAGTGGCCGGACCAACTTAAGCCCCATACACACGGTCGGATTTTCCCATGGATTCTGTCCTATCGGACAATGTTGTCGGAAATTCCGACCGTGTGTAGGCACCATCGGACAGTTTCCATCGGATTGTCCGACGGACAAAGTCCTATCTCCTGCTGGATAGATTTTTTGACAACAAAGTCCGATCACACCAAATCCGATCGTGTGTAGCGAATTCCGACGGACAAAGTGCCACGAATGCTCAGATCACATTACAAGACCAAAGCTATTGGCTACTAGCCTCTACGTAGTCCCGTCGTAGGCAACAAACGTCACCACGTTCAGAATGATCGGATTTTCCGACAACTTTGTCCGACCGTATGTACGCAACACCAGTGTCGGACTAAATCCGTCGGACCAAATCCGATGGATTTGGTGGTCGGATTTTCCGACCGTGTGTACGGGGGCTTTAAAATCTTCTGTCAGAAAGGTTGCAAGGTTGGGATTGTGGGCCTGCCGCAGCATCCCCAGTCTTCCCAGTACATCCCCTTTTATGTGTTATTCGCAGACTGGGCCACCTCGTGGTTTCGGTGGAGGAGGTCCCGGCATTCCAGGGTGCTTCGGGTGGAAATCTGGAGGCCTTGTTTAAAGCCTCTTTCGCGCTTGCGGTGGCTGTAGGGTCGCCACATCATCCCTTTTAATCCCGGACACACATTAATTACTCGGGTTCTGTGGCTGATTAGGTGGTAATTATGTGTCCTGGATTAAAGGGATGATGTGGCAACTCTAGGTGGCAGTATTGCAGCTGTAGGAGTGCTTTAACCACTTCAGCCCCGGACCAATTGGCAGCCAAAGGACCAGGCCCCTTTTTGCGATTCGGCACTGCGTCGCTTTAACTGACAATTGCGCGGTCGTGCGACGTGGCTCCAAAACAAAATTGGCGTCCTTTTTTTCCCACAAATAGAGCTTTCTTTTGGTGGTATTTGATCGCCCCTGCGGTTTTTATTTTTTGCGCTATATAAACAAAAATAGAGCGACAATTTTGAAAACAATTCAATATTTTTTGCTATAATAAATATCCCCAAAAAATATATAAAAAATTTTTTTTCCTCAGTTTAGGCCGATACGTATTCTTCTACATATTTTTGGTAAAAAAAAAAAAAAAAAAAAAAAAAATTAGCGATTATTGATTGGTTTGCGCAAAAGTTATAGCGTTTACAAAATAGGGGATAGTTTTATAGCATTTTTATTAATATTTTTTTTTTTTACTAGTAATGGCGGCGATCAGCGATTTTTATTGTGACTGCGACATTATGGCGGACACATCGGACATTTTTGACACATTTTTGGGACCATTGTCATTTATACAGCAATCAATGCTATTTAAATGCATTGATTCCTGTATAAATGACAGTTGTAGTGAAGGGGTTAACCACTAGGGGGAGGGGAGGGGTTATGGGCTGTGACGTGTGTGTGTGTTTTTTTACATTAGGGGGCGGGGCTGACGTCTGACGTCATTGATCGGCTTTCCCGATGACAGGGAACAGCCAATCAATGACAGGCAGAGTAGGAAGCGCGGGGAGAGGTTTGTTTACACAGACCTCTCCCCGTTCTTCAGCTCCGTGACCCGATCGCGGGACACCAGTGGCGATCGGGTCCGCTGGTCCCGCGGCGGGGTCACGGAGCTCCCGACCGGGTCGCGAGCGCACCGCTGGCGGCGCGCACGCGATCCATGGGCAGGCATTTAAAGGATCACGTACAGGTACGGGATTTTGCCTGCCCGTGCCATTCTGCTCACGTATATGTACATGAGCCGGTCGGGAAGCGGTTAAAGCCTCTTTCGCTCTTGCGGTGGCTGTAGGTTTTGCCACATCATCCCTTTTAATCCCGGACACACATTAATTACACGGGTTCTGTGGCTGATTAGGTGGTAATTAAACTCACTTGGTGCCTCATCTGCATTAAGTCAGCCTCGGAACCCGTGTAATTCATATGTGTCCTGGATTAAAGGGATGATGTGGCAACTCTAGGTGGCAGTATTGCAGCTGTAGGAGTGCATCAAAGCCTTAAGATTTTCGGCGTGTCGGATGCTGAGGGATAGAGACCCTGACCATGAGGATACGGAGTCAGGCAGATAATTAGCAGGCTCAAGTCCTGCGGGAACGCATGGCAACGGAGTTCCTGTACTTTTTCCACAACAGGAACTCAGTTCCCGTTAGCAGCCGTGTCCTGCAAGACTTTGAAGTATGCAAGGTGTGTGGCAGGTGCTACACCAGCAGCCCCCGACACAGCTAGCAATAGTAAGTGCCGCACACCTGACCATTCAGGCATTGCCAGTAGGGTGGCCCCATGACAGCTTCCGCTTCAATCTACCTGTCAATCACAGCTAGCTGACAGGTAGATCAGGTCCTGCTGCTAAGAGATTGTATTTAGTCAGACTCTCGTGATGCGCTCCTCCCCGCCGACCCCTCCTTGTTTTCTGTCCCCCCCCCCCCCCAGTCTCCTGCATACTTGCTCTGTGTGTCCCGCTGAATCCCCCCCTCTCTTCAGTGCCATATGATGAGAGAACCCAGAGGAGGAGCACAGCTATTCTGCTCACAGGACATGCAGGGAGAGAGGTGAGCTGAGGGAGGAACATCAGTTTGGGGTGGTAAGCTGAGCCCAATACCTGGCAAAGTTTAATGCCAGGAGGGAAGTTTATGTGGAAATATGTGAAGGGTTGGAATAGCAGCGAGTGTGTGTTGGATCCCCTGCAGAGTTTGCAGCCCCCCCCCCCAAGCTAACATACATCTCCTAAGCAGGAACACATCACTATCTCCCCAACATTCTGTCCAGATAATGTGCAGTTCATTTATCACCTTTCTGTTTAACCCTGTGTTATCCAAACTCTGTTCAATGAAAAGTGTAAACTCACCACATAAACACTCTATATACAAAATAACATTCCCCAATAAAGATCAGAACATGATGATCACATTACATGGAAGCACAATTGTATGAATGCTGATTATTCAGAGAATTACTGTATTTATGTTTATTGAGGATTGTTTCTTTTATGTACTAACAGTTCAGCTTCATCCACACAATACGAAAATTGGAGGAAAAATACCACTTTTGAAGCGTTCGTTCATATGAGAGGATCATTTTTTTTTTTGGTGGACGAGTGGATCTTGGGTGGGAGTTCCCACACTTTTTTCCCCAGGACTTGACCCCTGATAATTAGAGTGCCCTTAGCTTCTAGATGTATTCCCTTAAAGCAGGGGTAGGCAACCTGGGGCTCTCCCCAGCTTTTTTCAGAACTACAAGCCCCATCATGCCTCTGGGAGTAATTGTAACTGCCAGCCTTGCAATGCCTCATGGGAAATGTAGTTCCACTGGTTGCCTACCCCCGCCTTAAAGGATTCCATCCAGCAACTCTCTTGTTCGAGCATCTTGTTGGTGCCCATGTGTAGGATCTTATGGCGGAAGCGTTGGTCATCAGAAGTGCTTTAAGGTGGAACACTTACATTTTCATGGGGAACGTTTGTTTGGTCCTGAATGAATGATGATCCTCCTCTGGATGACAACATCCTAAAGACAACGGGGGTCATGAATACCTTGTTGCCGCTTAAAAAAGAAGTTAAAGTGGGTTGCGGTCAAAAAAAAAAAGGGGCTTAAAAATCATAAAAAAATAAAAAATAAATAATTGGAAAAAAATAATTTTTTTTACTCACCTCCAAATGCCTGTTGCTATGGGGTCCCTCGTAGTCTGCCACCTTCATTGCCCGGGCTAAACGTCACTTGCCCCTCGGCGCCGCACAGTCATCTGGGCCCTTTACGTGTCCCAGATGACTGAGTGTCAAATCACGGCGCACGGCGCCGCGAGCGCATGCGCAGTGGGTGCCCGGCTGTGAAGCCACAGCCGGGTTCCCACATTAGGAATGCCGGCGCCGCGAGCGGCTTGTGGAAAAAGGGGGGGCCTCGTTCCCCCTGGGACAGGTAAGTGTCCGATTTTTAAAAGTCAGCAGCTGCAGTATTTGTAGACTTTTAAAAAAAAAAAAAAAAATCACAGGCCCCATAGCAAAATGTTGCAAAATGGCCCCCCCCCCCCCCCCACCACCACCACAAAAATACAAAAAAAGAACTAATGCCAGACACCCCCCTAAGTACAGACACCCCACAGCATTACAGACCCCACCTCAGTGCAGACACCCCCCCCTCAGGACCCCCCCTAGCAGTACAGACACCCCCCCCCCAGTGCACACCATCCCCTCAGTACAGACACCCTTCCAGTGCAGCCCCCCCCCCCCCCCCACCACCCCCATTACACACCCCCCAACAGTACAGACACCCCCAACAGTACAGACCCCACCCCACCCCCCCTCAGTGCAGACCCCCCTAAGTAGTACAGAACCCCCCCCAGTAGTACAGACCCCCCCAGTGCAGACCCCCCTAAGTAGTACAGCACCCCCCCCAGTACAGACCCCCCACCCAAGTGCAGACCCCCTTAGTACAGACACCCCCCACCCAAGTGCAGACCCCCCACCTCAGTGCAGACCCCTTAGTACAGACAATCCCCCATTACAGACCCCCCACCTCAGTGCAGACCCCCTTAGTACAGACAATCCCCCATTACAGACCCCCCACCTCAGTGCAGGCCCCCCTTTGTACAGACAATCCCCCATTACAGACCCCCCCACCTCAGTGCAGACCCCCTTAGTACAGACACCCCCCCCAGACCCCCCCACCTCAGTGCAGACCCCCTTAGTACAGACAATCCCCCAGTGCAGACCCCCCCACCCCAGTGCAGACCCCCTTAGTACAGACCCCCTTAGTACAGACCCCCCACCTCAGTGCAGACCCCCTTAGTACAGACACCCCCCACCCCCCCCCCACCTCAGTGCAGACCCCCTTAGTACAGACAATCCCCCATTACAGACCCCCCCACCTCAGTGCAGACCCCCTTAGTACAGACACCCCCACCCCCCCCTTAGTACAGACAATCCCCCATTACAGACCCCCCACCTCAGTGCAGACCCCCTTAGTACAGACAATCCCCCATTACAGACCCCCCCCACCTCAGTGCAGACCCCCTTAGTACAGACAATCCCCCATTACAGACCCCCCCCCCCACCTCAGTGCAGACCCCCTTAGTACAGACAAACCCCCATTACAGACCCCCCCACCTCAGTGCAGACCCCCTTAGTACAGACAATCCCCCATTACAGACCCCCCACCTCAGTGCAGACCCCCTTAGTACAGACAATCCCCCATTACAGACCCCCCCCCACCTCAGTGCAGACCCCCTTAGTACAGACAATCCCCCATTACAGACCCCCCACCTCAGTGCAGACCCCCTTAGTACAGACAATCCCCCATTACAGACCCCCCCACCTCAGTGCAGACCCCCTTAGTACAGACACCCCCATTACAGACCCCCCCACCTCAGTGCAGACCCCCTTTGTACAGACAATCCCCCATTACAGACCCCCCCACCTCAGTGCAGACCCCCTTAGTACAGACACCCCCACCTCAGTGCAGACCCCCTTAGTACAGACCCCCCATTACAGACCCCCCACCTTAGTGCAGACCCCCTTAGTACAGACACCCCCCCTCAGTGCAGACCCCCTTAGTACAGACAACCCCCATTACAGACCCCCCCACCTCAGTGCAGACCCCCTTAGTACAGACAACCCCCATTACAGACCCCCCACCTCAGTGCAGACCCCCTTAGTACAGACACCCCCCCCACCTCAGTGCAGACCCCCTTAGTACAGACAATCCCCCATTACAGACCCCCCCACCTCAGTGCAGACCCCCTTAGTACAGACACCCCCATTACAGACCCCCCCCCACCTCAGTGCAGACCCCCTTAGTACAGACAATCCCCCATTACAGACCCCCCACCTCAGTGCAGACCCCCTTAGTACAGACACCCCCATTACAGACCCCCCCACCTCAGTGCAGACCCCCTTAGTACAGACAATCCCCCATTACAGACCCCCCCACCTCAGTGCAGACCCCCTTAGTACAGACAATCCCCCATTACAGACCCCCCCACCTCAGTGCAGACCCCCTTAGTACAGACCCCCCCACCTCAGTGCAGACCCCCTTAGTACAGACATCCCCCATTACAGACCCCCCCCCACCTCAGTGCAGACCCCCTTAGTACAGACAATCCCCCATTACAGACCCCCCCCACCTCAGTGCAGACCCCCTTAGTACAGACAATCCCCCATTACAGACCCCCCCACCTCAGTGCAGACCCCCTTAGTACAGACCCCCCATTACAGACCCCCCCACCTCAGTGCAGACCCCCTTAGTACAGACAACCCCCATTACAGACCCCCCCCACCTCAGTGCAGACCCCCTTAGTACAGACAATCCCCCATTACAGACCCCCCCCACCTCAGTGCAGACCCCCTTAGTACAGACAATCCCCCATTACAGACCCCCCACCTCAGTGCAGACCCCCTTAGTACAGACACCCCCATTACAGACCCCCCCCACCTCAGTGCAGACCCCCTTAGTACAGACAATCCCCCATTACAGACCCCCCACCTCAGTGCAGACCCCCCATTAGTACAGACAATCCCCCATTACAGACCCCCCACCTCAGTGCAGACCCCCTTAGTACAGACAACCCCCATTACAGACCCCCCCCCCACCTCAGTGCAGACCCCCTTAGTACAGACAATCCCCCATTACAGACCCCCCCACCTCAGTGCAGACCCCCTTAGTACAGACAATCCCCCATTACAGACCCCCCCACCTCAGTGCAGACCCCCCCTTAGTACAGACAATCCCCCATTACAGACCCCCCCCACCTCAGTGCAGACCCCCTTAGTACAGACAACCCCCATTACAGACCCCCCCACCTCAGTGCAGACCCCCTTAGTACAGAAAATCCCCCATTACAGACCCCCCCACCTCAGTGCAGACCCCCTTAGTACAGACACCCCCATTACAGACCCCCCCACCTCAGTGCAGACCCCCTTAGTACAGACAATCCCCCATTACAGACCCCCCACCTCAGTGCAGACCCCCTTAGTACAGACAATCCCCCATTACAGACCCCCCCCACCTCAGTGCAGACCCCCTTAGTACAGACAATCCCCATTACAGACCCCCCCCACCTCAGTGCAGACCCCCTTAGTACAGACATCCCCCATTACAGACCCCCCCCACCTCAGTGCAGACCCCCTTAGTACAGACAATCCCCCATTACAGACCCCCCACCTCAGTGCAGACCCCCTTAGTACAGACATCCCCATTACAGACCCCCCACCTCAGTGCAGACCCCCTTAGTACAGACACCCCCATTACAGACCCCCCCACCTCAGTGCAGACCCCCTTAGTACAGACACCCCCATTACAGACCCCCCTTAGTACAGACAATCCCCCATTACAGACCCCCCCCACCTCAGTGCAGACCCCCTTAGTACAGACAATCCCCATTACAGACCCCCCACCTCAGTGCAGACCCCCATCAGTAGACACCCCCAGCAATGCAGACACCCCCACCCATTACAGACCCCCCCGGGTAGTGCAGACCCCACAGCAGACACACAGCAGACCCCCCCACCTCAGTGCAGACCCCCATCAGTAGACACCCCCAGCAATGCAGACCCCCCCACCCATTACAGACCCCCCCCGGGTAGTGCAGACCCCACAGCAGACGATGCCCCCCGGCCCTTACATACCTCAGAAACAACGCCATGTGTGTCCCTCCTCCCAGGCTCCTCCTCCTCTCTGAATGTAAACAGAGAGGAGGGGAGGCGGCTTCGGTCTGCGCCGCTGTGTCCCTCCTGCGCTCCAGTCCAGAAGGCACGGTGAGCGGCGTTAGTGGTGCGGCTGCCGCTACCACGGGTGTCACCCCCGCTAGCGGGTGTCACCCCCGCTAGCGGGTGTCACCCGGGCGCGGCCCGCACCCGCCTAGCAACGCCGCTCACCGGGCCCTTGATTGGCTGCGGGCCCCATAGCGACCGCATGTGTCGCTATGGCGGTAGTTCCGCCAGCAAAATTCCGATGGAGCGACACACGGTCACATTTTCCAATTGAAAAGCTCTCATCGGTCTTTTTGCTGGCCGAAATTCCGATCGTGTGTACGCGGCATAACGGTTTATAGTCAAACCTCTTCATGGTTCAGCAGCCAAATGGTGACGTTTCCCCATCCTAGATCTCAAGACGCAAAAAGTTCCTCCAAGTACAGAAGTTATGGGTGGAATCGGTGTGGTCAGTGGTTGTCTCCTTCCAGGAGGGGTGGAATCGTGTGGTCAGTGGTTGCCTCCTTCCAGGAGGGGTGGAATGGTGTGGTCAGTGGTTGCCTCCTTCCAGGAGGGGTGGAATCGGTGTGGTCAGTGGTTGTCTCCTTCCAGGAGGGGTGGAATCGGTGTGGTCAGTGGTTTCCTCCTTCCAGGAGGGGTGGAATCGGTGTGGTCAGTGGTTGCCTCCTTCCAGGAGGGGTGGAATCGGTGTGGTCAGTGGTTGCCTCCTTCCAGGAGGGGTGGAATCGGTGTGGTCACCCTCCCCTTACACAAGAGTCTACAGAGTTCCCCCTTACATCAGAGTCTGCAGGATTCCCCCTTACAATACGAGGGGGAAAAGATTCAAACAAGGAAGACCCCGCTGCAGGCGAGAAGTCACTACAGTGTGAATGCGCTGGGTGCAGCCACGGCCCACCACCGATGATCAATAGGAAGAAAAGGACGGCGGCACATCACAGGAACGTTCCAAGGATTCTATTCCAAAAAATCAAAATAAACAGCCACCAAAGGCCGAGTATCGGATCCCGGGAGGTGCCGCGTTCTTCCAACTGGTCTGAAGAAGCACTGAGGTCAGTGTGAAGCGCCTGCGGCACCTCCCGGGATCCGACACTCGGCCTTTGGTGGCTGTTTATTTTGATTTTTTGGAATAAAATCCTTGGAACGTTCCTGTGATGTGCCGCCGTTCTGTTCTTCCTAATGGGAGGGGGAACTCTGCGCACCCTGAAGGGGAACTCTGCGGATTCTGAAGGGGAACTCTGCAGACCCTGAAGGGGAACTCTGCGGACCCTGAAGGGTAACTCTGCGGACCCTGATGTAAAGGGGAACTCTGCGGACCCTGAAGGGGAACTCTGCGGACCCTGAAGGGGAACTCTGCGGACTCTGAAGGGGAACTCTGCGGACTCTGAAGGGGAACTCTGCGGACTCTGAAGGGTAACTGCGGGCCCTGATGTAAAGGGGAACTCTGCGGACCCTGAAGGGGAACTCTGCGGACTCTGAAGGGGAACTCTGCGGACCCTGAAGGGTAACTCTGCGGACCCTGATGTAAAGGGGAACTCTGTGGACCCTGAAGGGGAACTCTGCGGACCCTGAAGGGGAACTCTGCGGACCCTGAAGGGGAACTCTGCGGACCCTGAAGTGGAACTCTGCGGACACTGAAGGGGAACTCTGCGGACCCTGAAGGGGAACTCTGCGGACCCTGAAGGGGAACTCTGCGGACCCTGAAGGGGAACTCTGCGGACCCTGATGTAAAGGGGAACTCTGCGGACCCTGATGTAAAGGGGAACTCTGCGGACCCTGATGTAAAGGGGAACTCTGCGGACTCTGAAGGGGAACTCTGCGGACCCCGAAGGGGAACTCTGCGGACCCGGATGTAAAGGGGAACTCTGCGCACTCTGAAGGGGAACTCTGCGGACCCTGATGTAAAGGGGAACTCTGCGCACTCTGAAGGGGAACTCTGCGGACCCTGAAGGGGAACTCTGCGGACCCTGATGTAAAGGGGAACTCTGCGCACTCTGAAGGGGAACTCTGCGGACCCTGATGTAAAGGGGAACTCTGCGCACTCTGAAGGGGAACTCTGCGGACCCTGAAGGGGAACTCTGCGGACCCTAATGTAAAGGGGAACTCTGCGCACTCTGAAGGGGAACTCTGCGGACCCTGATGTAAAGGGGAACTCTGCGCACTCTGAAGGGGAACTCTGCGGACCCTGATGTAAAGGGGAACTCTGCGCACTCTGAAGGGGAACTCTGCGGACCCTGATGTAAAGGGGAACTCTGCGCACTCTGAAGGGGAACTCTGCGGACCCTGAAGGGGAACTCTGCAGACCCTGATGTAAAGGGGAACTCTGCGCACCCTGAAGGGGAACTCTGCGGACCCTGATGTAAAGGGGAACTCTGCGCACTCTGAAGAGGGTTTTATACGGACAGCCGCTGTCTGTAACGGACATTTTCCCCCGCGATGTCCTCCTCGGCTCCCACCCCCCGATGTCCCCCGCGGCTCCCACCCCCGATGTCCTCCGCGGCTCCCACCCCCGATGTCCCCCGCGGCTCCCACCCCCGATGTCCTCCTCGGCTCCCACCCCCGATGTCCTCCGCGGCTCCACCTTCTCAGGGGTTCATCTCTAGAGCTCAGGACTGGAGGGGTCTCAGGATTCGTCTCTGGGCCCCTGATTGGTGGAATGACGAAGGATTGTCTGCTCTGCGTCATTCTCTATCTCTTCCTCCATCTTCTAGTGCCAGGGATGTCGGGGGTTAAATGGAGCCGCGGTGGGACGGGGGGTGATGTGAGGGTGGCAGGTGTCCTCCTACCCCCCGAGGAGGTTCTGGCAGACGAGGAGGATTTGGGGTCGCTGATTTGGAACAGATGCCGGAGTTTAATTAGAAGGACTAATGAGGCTATTATGGGGGAACATCTGCCACCTCCTAATTACAGGAGGAGAGCCGGAGAGCGGGGGTCACCCTCTACACCGGGGGCAGAAATCAGAGATCTACCCGCAGCCAGACAGATCCCCCGCTTCGTATAATACCCCCGACACCACGACTACCTTCTATATAATACCCCCAACACCACGACTACCTTCTATATAATACCCACAACACCACGACTACCTTCTATATAATACCCCCAACACTACGACTACCTTCTATATAATACCCCCAACACCACGACTACCTTCTATATAATACCCCAAACACTACGACTACCTTCTATATAATACACCCAACACTACGACTACCTTCTATATAATACCCCCAACACTACGACTACCTTCTATATAATACCCCCAACACTACGACTACCTTCTATATAATACCCCCAACACCACGACTACCTTCTATATAATACCCCCAACACTACGACTACCTTCTATATAATACCCCCAACACTACGACTACCTTCTATATAATACCCCCAACACTACGACTACCTTCTATATAATACCCCCAACACTACGACTCCCTCCTATATAATACCCCCAACACCACGACTACCTTCTATATAATACCCCCAACACTACGACTCCCTTCTATATAATACCCCCAACACTACGACTACCTCCTATATAATACCCCCAACACCACGACTACCTTCTATATAATACCCCCAACACTACGACTACCTTCTATATAATACCCCCAACACTACGACTACCTTCTATATAATACCCCCAACACTACGACTACCTTCTATATAATACCCCCAACACCACGACTCCCTTCTATATAATACCCCCAACACTACGACTACCTTCTATATAATCCCCCCAACACTACGACTACCTTCTATATAATACCCCCAACACTACGACTACCTTCTATATAATACCCCCAACACCACGACTACCTTCTATATAATACCCCAACACCACGACTACCTTCTATATAATACCCCCAACACCACGACTACCTTCTATATAATACCCCCAACACTACGACTACCTTCTATATAATACCCCCAACACTACGACTACCTTCTATATAATACCCCCAACACTACGACTACCTTCTATATAATACCCCCAACACTACGACTACCTTCTATATAATACCCCCAACACCACGACTACCTTCTATATAATACCCCCAACACCACGACTACCTCCTATATAATACCCCCAACACTACGACTCCCTTCTATATAATACCCCCCAACACTACGACTACCTTCTATATAATACCCCCAACACTACGACTCCCTTCTATATAATACCCCCAGCACTACGACTTCCTTCTATATAATACCCCCAACACTACGACTACCTTCTATATAATACCCCCAGCACTACGACTTCCTTCTATATAATACCCCCAACACTACGACTCCCTTCTATATAAAACCCCCAACACCACGACTACCTTCTATATAATACCCCCGACACTACGACTCCCTTCTATATAATACCCCCAACACTACGACTACCTTCTATATAATACCCCCAACACTACGACAACCTTCTATATAATACCCCCAACACTACGACTACCTTCTATATAATACCCCCAACACTACGACTCCCTTCTATATAATACCCCCAACACTACGACTACCTTCTATATAATACCCCCAACACTACGGCTACCTTCTATATAATACCCCCGACACTACGACTACCTTCTATATAATACCCCAACACTACGACTACCTTCTATATAATACCCCCAACACTACGACTACCTTCTATATAATACCCCCAACACTACGACTCCCTTCTATATAATACCCCCAGCACTACGACTACCTTCTATATAATACCCCCAACACTACGACTACCTTCTATATAATACCCCAACACCACGACTACCTTCTATATAATACCCCCAACACTACGACTACCTTCAATATAATACCCCCAACACTACGACTCCCTTCTATATAATACCCCCAACACTACGACTACCTTCTATATAATACCCCAACACTACGACTACCTTCTATATAATACCCCCAACACTACGACTACCTTCTATATAATACCCCCAACACTACGACTACCTTCTATATAATACCCCCAACACCACGACTACCTTCTATATAATACCCCCAACACTACGACTCCCTTCTATATAATACCCCCAACTCCACGACTACCTTCTATATAATACCCCCCAACACTACGACTACCTTCTATATAATACCCCCAACACTACGACTACCTTCTATATAATACCCCCAACACTACGACTACCTTCTATATAATACCCCCAACACTACGACTACCTTCTATATAATACCCCAACACCACGACTCCCTTCTATATAATACCCCCAACACTACGACTATCTTCTATATAATACCCCCAACACTACGACTACCTTCTATATAATACCCCCAACACTACGACTACCTTCTATATAATACCCCCAACACTACGACTACCTTCTATATAATACCCCAACACTACGACTACCTTCTATATAATACCCCCAACACCACGACTCCCTTCTATATAATACCCCCAACACTACGACTACCTTCTATATAATACCCCAACACTACGACTACCTTCTATATAATACCCCCAACACTACGACTACCTTCTATATAATACCCCAACACTACGACTACCTTCTATATAATACCCCCGACACCACGACTACCTTCTATATAATACCCCCAACACTACGACTACCTTCTTTATAATACCCCCAACACTACGACTACCTTCTATATAATACCCCCAACACTACGACTACCTTCTATATAATACCCCCAACACTACGACTACCTTCTATATAATACCCCCAACACTACGACTCCCTTCTATATAATACCCCAAACACTACGACTCCCTTCTATATATTACCCCCAACACCACGACTACCTTCTATATAATACCCCCAACACTACGACTTCCTTCTATATAATACCCCCAACACCACGACTACCTTCTATATAATACCCCCAACACTACGACTACCTTCTATATAATACCCCCAACACTACGACTACCTTCTATATAATACCCCCAACACTACGACTACCTTCTATATAATACCCCCAACACTACGACTACCTTCTATATAATACCCCCAACACTACGACTCCCTTCTATATAATACCCCAAACACTACGACTCCCTTCTATATAATACCCCAAACACTACGACTCCCTTCTATATAATACCCCCAACACCACGACTACCTTCTATATAATACCCCCAACACTACGACTTCCTTCTATATAATACCCCCCAACACTACGACTACCTTCTATATAATACCTCCAACACCACGACTCCCTTCTATATAATACCCCCAACACTACGACTACCTTCTATATAATACCCCCAACACTACGACTCCCTTCTATATAATACCCCCAGCACCACGACTCCCTTCTATATAATACCCCCAACACTACGACTACCTTCTATATAATACCCCAACACTATGACTACCTTCTATATAATACCCCAACACTACAACTACCTCCTATATAATACCCCCAACACTACGACTACCTTCTATATAATACCCCCAACACCACGACTCCCTTCTATATAATACCTCCAACACTACGACTATCTTCTATATAATACCCCCAACACTACGACTCCCTTCTATATAATACCCCCAACACTACGACTCCCTTCTATATAATACCCCCAACACCACGACTACCTTCTATATAATACCCCCAACACTACGACTTCCTTCTATATAATACCCCCAACACTACGACTACCTTCTATATAATACCCCCCAACACTACGACTCCCTTCTATATAATACCCCCAACACTACGACTCCCTTCTATATAATACCCCCAACACTACGACTCCCTTCTATATAATACCCCCAGCACTACGACTACCTTCTATATAATACCCCCAACACTACGACTACCTTCTATATAATACCCCCAACACTACGACTACCTTCTATATAATACCCCCAACACTACGACTACCTTCTATATAAAACCCCCAACACTACGACTACCTTCTATATAATACCTCCAACACTACGACTATCTTCTATATAATACCCCCAACACTACGACTCCCTTCTATATAATACCTCCAACACTACGACTCCCTTCTATATAATACCCCCAACACTACGACTCCCTTCTATATAATACCCCAAACACTACGACTCCCTTCTATATAATACCCCAAACACTACGACTCCCTTCTATATAATACCCCCAACACCACGACTACCTTCTATATAATACCCCCAACACTACGACTTCCTTCTATATAATACCCCCAACACTACGACTACCTTCTATATAATACCTCCAACACCACGACTCCCTTCTATATAATACCCCCAACACTACGACTACCTTCTATATAATACCCCCAACACTACGACTCCCTTCTATATAATACCCCCAACACTACGACTACCTTCTATATAATACCCCAACACTACGACTACCTTCTATATAATACCTCCAACACTACGACTATCTTCTATATAATACCCCCAACACTACGACTCCCTTCTATATAATACCTCCAACACTACGACTATCTTCTATATAATACCCCCAACACTACGACTCCCTTCTATATAATACCCCAAACACTACGACTCCCTTCTATATAATACCCCCAACACTATGACTACCTTCTATATAATACCCCCAACACTACGACTTCCTTCTATATAATACCCCCAACACCACGACTACCTTCTATATAATACCCCCAACACTACGACTTCCTTCTATATAATACCCCCAACACTACGACAACCTTCTATATAATACCCCCAACACCACGACTACCTTCTATATAATACCCCCAACACCACGACTACCTTCTATATAATACCCCCAACACTACGACTACCATCTATATAATACCCCCAACACTACGACTATCTTCTATATAATACCCCCGACACTACGACTACCTTCTATATAATACCTCCAACACTACGACTATCTTCTATATAATACCCCCAACACCACGACTCCCTTCTATATAATACCTCCAACACTACGACTACCATCTATATAATACCCCCAACACTACGACTACCTTCTATATAATACCCCCAACACCACGACTCCCTTCTATATAATACCTCCAACACCACGACTACCTTCTATATAATACCCCCAACACTACGACTTCCTTCTATATAATACCCCCCACACTACGACTACCTTCTATATAATACCTCCAACACTACGACTATCTTCTATATAATACCCCCAACACCACGACTCCCTTCTATATAATACCTCCAACACTACGACTATCTTCTATATAATACCCCCAACACCACGACTCCCTTCTATATAATACCCCAAACACTACGACTCCCTTCTATATAATACCCCCAACACCACGACTACCTTCTATATAATACCCCCAACACTACGACTTCCTTCTATATAATACCCCCAACACTACGACTACCTTCTATATAATACCCCAACACTACGACTACCTTCTATATAATACCCCCAACACTACGACTACCTTCTATATAATACCCCCCAACACTACGACTACCTTCTATATAATACCCCCAACACTACGACTACCTTCTATATAATACCCCCAACACTACGACTACCTTCTATATAATACCCCCAACCCTACGACTCCCTTCTATATAATACCCCAAACACTACGACTCCCTTCTATATAATACCCCAACACCACGACTACCTTCTATATAATACCCCCAACACTACGACTTCCTTCTATATAATACCCCCAACACTACGACTACCTTCTATATAATACCCCCAACACCACGACTCCCTTCTATATAATACCCCAACACTACGACTACCTTCTATATAATACCCCCAACACTACGACTACCTTCTATATAATACCTCCAACACTACGACTATCTTCTATATAATACCCCCAACACCACGACTACCTTCTATATAATACCCCAAACACTACGACTCCCTTCTATATAATACCCCAAACACTACGACTCCCTTCTATATAATACCTCCAACACTACGACTATCTTCTATCTAATACCCCCAACCATACTACTCCCTTCTATATAATACCCCCCAACACTACGACTCCCTTCTATATAATACCCCCAACACTACGACTCCCTTCTATATAATACCCCCAACACTACGACTCCCTTCTATATAATACCCCAAACACTACGACTCCCTTCTATATAATACCTCCAACACTACGACTATCTTCTATCTAATACCCCCAACCATACTACTCCCTTCTATATAATACCCCCAACACTACCCCAACCACTACGACTCCCTTCTATATAATACCCCCAACACTACGACTACCTTCTATATAATACCCCCAACACTACGACTACCTTCTATATAATACCCCCCCCCCCCCACCCACCCCACTACGACTACCTTCTATATAATACCCCCGACACTACGACTCCCTTCTATATAATACCCCCAACACTACGACTACCTTCTATATAATACCCCCAACATAACCCCTACCCCCCGCCTACCACCCCCACCCACCCCCCACACTACCACCACCCCCCGCCCACCCCACCTACCTCCCCACCCCCCCCCCCCCCCCCCCCCCTATACCCCCCCCACCACCCAAAACCCCCCCCCCATACCACCCCCACCCCAAATACCCCCAACCCCCCACTACCCACCCCTCCCACCCACCCCCCCACCCCCACACCCCACCCTTACCCACCACCCCTACCCCCCTACCCCCCCCCCCGCCCAGACCCCAACCCCCCCCCAATACCCCCAACCACCCCCACTACGACTACCTTCTATATAATACCCCCAACACTACGACTCCCTTCTATATAATACCCCCAACACTACGACTACCTTCTATATAATACCCCCAACACTACGACTACCTTCTATATAATACCCCCCCCCCTCCAACACCACGACTCCCTTCTATATAATACCACCAACACTACGACTACCTTCTATATAATACCCCCGACACTACGACTACCTCCTATATAATACCCCGACACTACGACTACCTCCTATATAATACCCCCGACACTACGACTACCTTCTATATAATACCCCCGACACTACGACTACCTTCTATATAATACCCCCGACACTACGACTACCTTCTATATAATACCCCCAACACTACGACTACCTTCTATATAATACTCCCAACACCACGACTCCCTTCTATATAATACCACCAACACTACGACTACCTTCTATATAATACCCCCGACACTACGACTACCTCCTATATAATACCCCCGACACTACGACTACCTCCTATATAATACCCCCGACACTACGACTACCTTCTATATAATACCCCCGACACTACGACTACCTTCTATATAATACCCCCAACACTACGACTACCTTCTATATAATACCCCCAACACTACGACTACCTTCTATATAATACCACCAACACTACGACTCCCTTCTATATAATACCACCAACACTACGACTACCTTCTATATAATACCCCCGACACTACGACTACCTCCTATATAATACCCCCGACACTACGACTACCTCCTATATAATACCCCCAACACTACGACTACCTTCTATATAATACCCCCAACACTACGACTCCCTTCTATATAATACCCCCCAACACTACGACTACCATCTATATAATACCCCCAACACTACGACTACCTTCTATATAATACCCCCAACACTACGACTCCCTTCTATATAATACCCCCAACACTACGACTACCTTCTATATAATACTCCCAACACCACGACTACCTTCTATATAATACCACCAACACTACGACTCCCTTCTATATAATACCACCAACACTACGACTACCTTCTATATAATACCCCCGACACTACGACTACCTTCTATATAATACCCCCGACACTACGACTACCTCCTATATAATACCCCTGACACTACGACTACCTTCTATATAATACCCCCGACACTACGACTACCTTCTATATAATACCCCCAACACTACGACTACCTTCTATATAATACCCCCAACACTACGACTCCCTTCTATATAATACCACCAACACTACGACTCCCTTCTATATAATACCCCCCAACACTACGACTACCTTCTATATAATACCCCCAACACTACGACTACCTTCTATATAATACCCCCAACACTACGACTACCTTCTATATAATAACCCCCAACACTACGACTACCTTCTATATAATACCCCCCAACACTACGACTACCTCCTATATAATACCCCCAACACTACGACTACCTTCTATATAATACCCCCAACACTACGACTACCTCCTATATAATACCCCCCAACACTACGACTACCTCCTATATAATACCTCCAACACTACGACTACCTCCTATATAATACCCCCAACACCACGACTACCTTCTATATAATACCCCAACACTACGACTACCTTCTATATAATACCCCCAACACTACGACTCCCTTCTATATAATACCCCAACACTACGACTACCTCCTATATAATACCCCCAACACTACGACTACCTTCTATATAATACCCCCAACACTACGACTACCTTCTATATAAAACCCCCAACACTACGACTACCTTCTATCTAATACCCCCAACACTACGACTACCTTCTATATAATACCCCCAACACTACGACTCCCTTCTATATAATACCCCCAACACTATGACTACCCATAGCTCCCAATTGTCCCGGATTTAAAGGGACTGTCCCGGATTTGGAGTAATGTCCCTCTGTCCCTCTTTCCTCCTCATTTGTCCCTCATGTTGCTCTGATCCTAAATAGTTGTATGTAAAATGTATATTTATCTCCCAGTGCAAAGCCAATATAAAGGAATAAAAGTGCTAAAAATAAGCACTTGTGGGTTTAACCAATCACTTTTTTGTATAAACCTCCTTTAGGGGGCAGAGCAGGGGGCGTGTCCTATGCCTACATGCTTTTGCTAATAGGCGGCCCTCGTTCCCATCCTAAAAAGTTGTCAGGTGTGGGACCCCAATGTAAGGGGGGGGGGTCTAAAACGTATCAGTCCATGGAAGAAGTAAATGTGTGTGGAGGGGGGTGTCAGTCCAGGAACGGGGTACAGGTGGGGGGTGTGGGTCTAGGAAGACGTACAGGTGATGGGTGTCAGTGTGTTAGTCCAGGGGGGGGGTCAGGTGGGGGGGTGTCAGTGTGTCAGGCCAGGGGGGTGTCAGGTGGGGGGGTGTCAGTGTGTCAGTCCAGGGGGAGGGGGTGTCAGTCAGGGGGTGGGGGGGTGTCAGTCTGGTGGAGGGGGTGTGAGTCCGGGCGGGGCAGGTGGGGGGGTGTCAGTGTGTCAGTCTGGGGGGGAAGGGGGTGTCAGTCCGGGGGGGGGCAGGTGGGGGGGTGTCAGTGTGTCAGTCCGGGGGGGCTGTTAGTGTGTCAGTCCGGGGGGGAGGGGGTGTCAGTCCAGGGGGGGGCAGGTGGGGGGGTGTTAGTGTGTAAGTCCGGGGGGGCAGGTTGGGGGGTGTCAGTGTGTCAGTCCGGGGGGGGGCTGTAAGTGTGTCAGTCCGGGGGGGAAGGGGGTGTCAGTCCGGGGGGGGCAGGTGGGGGGGTGTTAGTGTGTTAGTCCGGGGGGGCAGGTGGGGGGGGGTGTCAGTGTGTCAGTCCGGGGGGGCAGGTGGGGGGGGTGTCAGTCCGGGGGGGCAGGTGGGGGGTGTCAGTCCAGGGGGGGCAGGTGGGGGGGTGTCAGTCCAGGGGGGAGCACTGTGTTGTGTTGCTGATCAGTGTCTTCAGTCCTGGGGGAGGAATAATATAAATGAATTGCGGTGTTATCAATAATGTCCTGTAGGTGTCGCCACTGGATCATATCTCCCATAATTCCCGGGTACAATGGATGGAAATGGGTTTTGTGTTCATTATAAAGGGAACCTGTCATGAGAGAAATTGACATCTGAAGATGCTGGTTGCCTGACTGTCATCCATTGACTTTGATGTATTCATAATTATTGTGCTAGTATATACAAAGTATACAGATAATAAATTCTGACTTTTCTAAACCTTTCACTTGTTGCATGCTGATTCCAGGTGTTATAGGGAAGCATGGGAGCCTGACACAGCCAGGCAGTTGGCATTTACAGAGGGAGGGGAGTTCTCGGATGACAGGTGCCCGGTCCCCGGTGTGTCGTGGATCCCAATAAATCCAGGGGATGGGATTTAGAATCCGGCTTCTCACCTATAGGGGACCCGTCCAGAGATGACGGCATCTGGAAACAATTAGGGGGGTTGGGAAAAAGAAAACGTGCCGTGCTTTACGCTCCTTCTGTCAGACAAGCGGTAGGTGGCCACAAAAGTTTGTGTGACTTCCCAGCACATGGCTTGTGGTGTCTTTCTTTCCCCTGTATGTCTCCTGACATTTGACCTCCAGGATCTCTCTACTGACATATGACCTCCAGGACCTCTCTCCTGACATATGACCTCCAGGACCTCTCTCCTGACATATGACCTCTCTGCTGACATATGACCTCCAGAACTCCTCTCCTGACATATGACCTCTAGGTCCTCTCTACTGACATATGACCTCCAGGACCTCTCTACTGACATATGACCTCCAGGACCTCTCTACTGACATATGACCTCCAGGACCTCTATACTGACATTTGACCTCCAGGACCTCTCTCCTGACATACCTCTCTACTGACATATGACCTCCAGGACCTCTCTACTGACATATGACCTCCAGGACCTCTCTACTGACATATGACCTCCAGGACCTCTCTACTGACATATGACCTCCAGGATCTCTATACTGACATTTGACCTCCAGGTCCTCTCTCCTGACATATGACCTCTCTACTGACATATGACCTCCAGGACCTCTCTCCTGACATATGACCTCTCTCCTGACATATGACCTCTCTCCTGACATATGACCTCCAGGACCTCTCTGCTGACATATGACCTCCAGAACTCCTCTCCTGACATATGACCTCTAGGTCCTCTCTACTGACATATGACCTCCAGGACCTCTCTACTGACATATGACCTCCAGGACCTCTCTCCTGACATACCTCTCTACTGACATATGACCTCCAGGACCTCTCTCCTGACATACCTCTCTACTGACATATGACCTCCAGGACCTCTCTACTGACATATGACCTCCAGGACCTCTCTACTGACATATGACCTCCAGGATCTCTATACTGACATTTGACCTCCAGGTCCTCTCTCCTGACATATGACCTCTCTACTGACATATGACCTCCAGGACCTCTCTCCTGACATATGACCTCTCTCCTGACATATGACCTCTCTCCTGACATATGACCTCCAGGACCTCTCTGCTGACATATGACCTCCAGAACTCCTCTCCTGACATATGACCTCTAGGTCCTCTCTACTGACATATGACCTCCAGGACCTCTCTACTGACATATGACCTCCAGGACCTCTCTCCTGACATACCTCTCTACTGACATATGACCTCCAGGACCTCTCTACTGACATATGACCTCCAGGACCTCTCTACTGACATATGACCTCCAGGATCTCTATACTGACATTTGACCTCCAGGTCCTCTCTCCTGACATATGACCTCTCTACTGACATATGACCTCCAGGACCTCTCTCCTGACATATGACCTCTCTCCTGACATATGACCTCTCTCCTGACATATGACCTCCAGGACCTCTCTGCTGACATATGACCTCCAGAACTCCTCTCCTGACATATGACCTCTAGGTCCTCTCTACTGACATATGACCTCTAGGTCCTCTCTCCTGACATATGACCTCCAGGACTTCTGTCCTGACTGTCACGGTCCCTACCATGCCAAGCAGACGGCCAGGCGAGGTCGCATCCCGGGTGGCCCTGGCTGGTCTTGAACTGATGGCCTTCTGTTTAATGCTCCTGTTTTTTACCTCAGTTCCTTTCAGCCTGCTTTCCAACCACGCCTAGTACTGAGCATGAAGTACTGAGGGTGATACTCTGATTGCACCCGTCACTCTTGGATCAGCTGAGACGGGTTACCTAATCTGCTGGGTATAAAGGACTGCCTCACTCTGAGGGCCGTGTCAGTTCATTGTCTCTTGTTTGCCAAGTGTTCCTGATTTCTGTTGCAGTGTTCCAAGACTGACCCCGGCTTCTGACCCTGGCTCTGTTTATCCTGTCTTCCGGAATCCTTGACCTCCAGGACCTCTCTCGAGACATGGCATTGGTGGTCAGTGGGACAAATGCTCCTTACATTGGTGATCAGTGGGAAGAATGTTCCTTACATTGGTGATCAGTGGGAAGAATGTTCCTTACATTGGTGATCAGTGAGAAGAATGTTCCTTACATTGGTGATCAGTGGAAGAATGTCCCTTACATTGGTGATCAGTGGGAAGAATGTTCCTTACATTGGTGATCAGTGGGAAGAATGTTGCTTACATTGGTGATCAGTGGGAAGAATGTTCCTTACATTGGTGATCAGTGGGAAGAATGTCCCTTACATTGGTGATCAGTGGGAAGAATGTTCCTTACATTGGTGATCAGTGTGAAGAATGTTCCTTACATTGGTGATCAGTGGGAAGAATGTTCCTTACATTGGTGATCAGTGAGAAGAATGTTCCTTACATTGGTGATCAGTGGGAAGAATGTTCCTTACATTGGTGATCAGTGGGAAGAATGTCCCTTACATTGGTGATCAGTGTGAAGAATGTTCCTTACATTGGTGATCAGTGAGAAGAATGTTCCTTACATTGGTGATCAGTGGGAAGAATGTTCCTTACATTGGTGATCAGTGGGAAGAATGTTCCTTACATTGGTGATCAGTGAGAAGAATGTCCTTACATTGGTGATCAGTGGGAAGAATGTTCCTTACATTGGTGATCAGTGAGAAGAATGTCCTTACATTGGTGATCAGTGGGAAGAATGTTCCTTACATTGGTGATCAGTGGGAAGAATGTCCCTTACATTGGTGATCAGTGGGAAGAATGTTCCTTACATTGGTGATCAGTGAGAAGAATGTTCCTTACATTGGTGATCAGTGAGAAGAATGTCCCTTACATTGGTGATCAGTGAGAAGAATGTTCCTTACATTGGTGATCAGTGGGAAGAATGTTCCTTACATTGGTGATCAGTGAGAAGAATGTTCCTTACATTGGTGATCAGTGGGAAGAATGTTCCTTACATTGGTGATCAGTGAGAAGAATGTTCCTTACATTGGTGATCAGTGGGAAGAATGTTCCTTACATTGGTGATCAGTGAGAAGAATGTTCCTTACATTGGTGATCAGTGAGAAGAATGTTCCTTACATTGGTGATCAGTGAGAAGAATGTTCCTTACATTGGTGATCAGTGGGAAGAATGTCCCTTACATTGGTGATCAGTGAGAAGAATGTTCCTTACATTGGTGATCAGTGGGAAGAATGTTCCTTACATTGGTGATCAGTGAGAAGAATGTTCCTTACATTGGTGATCAGTGAGAAGAATGTTCCTTACATTGGTGATCAGTGGGAAGAATGTTCCTTACATTGGTGATCAGTGGGAAGAATGTTCCTTACATTGGTGATCAGTGAGAAGAATGTTCCTTACATTGGTGATCAGTGGGAAGAATGTTCCTTACATTGGTGATCAGTGAGAAGAATGTTCCTTACATTGGTGATCAGTGGGAAGAATGTTCCTTACATTGGTGATCAGTGAGAAGAATGTTCCTTACATTGGTGATCAGTGGGAAGAATGTTCCTTACATTGGTGATCAGTGGGAAGAATGTTCCTTACATTGGTGATCAGTGGGAAGAATGTTCCTTACATTGGTGATCAGTGAGAAGAATGTTCCTTACATTGGTGATCAGTGAGAAGAATGTTCCTTACATTGGTGATCAGTGAGAAGAATGTTCCTTACATTGGTGATCAGTGGGAAGAATGTTCCTTACATTGGTGATCAGTGAGAAGAATGTTCCTTACATTGGTGATCAGTGAGAAGAATGTTCCTTACATTGGTGATCAGTGGGAAGAATGTTCCTTACATTGGTGATCAGTGGGAAGAATGCTCCTTACATTGGTGATCAGTGAGAAGAATGTTCCTTACATTGGTGATCAGTGAGAAGAATGTTCCTTACATTGGTGATCAGTGGGAAGAATGTTCCTTACATTGGTGATCAGTGAGAAGAATGTTCCTTACATTGGTGATCAGTGGGAAGAATGTTCCTTACATTGCTGATCAGTGAGAAGAATGTTCCTTACATTGGTGATCAGTGGGAAGAATGTTCCTTACATTGGTGATCAGTGAGAAGAATGTTCCTTACATTGGTGATCAGTGGGAAGAATGTTCCTTACATTGGTGATCAGTGAGAAGAATGTTCCTTACATTGGTGATCAGTGAGAAGAATGTTCCTTACATTGGTGATCAGTGGGAAGAATGTTCCTTACATTGGTGATCAGTGAGAAGAATGTTCCTTACATTGGTGATCAGTGAGAAGAATGTTCCTTACATTGGTGATCAGTGAGAAGAATGTTCCTTACATTGGTGATCAGTGGAAGAATGTTCCTTACATTGGTGATCAGTGAGAACAATGTTCCTTACATTGGTGATCAGTGAGAAGAATGTTCCTTACATTGGTGATCAGTGGGAAGAATGTTCCTTACATTGGTGATCAGTGAGAAGAATGTTCCTTACATTGGTGATCAGTGAGAAGAATGTTCCTTACATTGGTGATCAGTGGAAGAATGTTCCTTACATTGGTGATCAGTGAGAAGAATGTTCCTTACATTGGTGATCAGTGAGAAGAATGTTCCTTACATTGGTGATCAGTGGGAAGAATGTTCCTTACATTGGTGATCAGTGAGAAGAATGTTCCTTACATTGGTGATCAGTGAGAAGAATGTTCCTTACATTGGTGATCAGTGAGAAGAATGATCCTTACATTGGTGATCAGTGGAAGAATGTTCCTTACATTGGTGATCAGTGAGAAGAATGTTCCTTACATTGGTGATCAGTGAGAAGAATGTTCCTTACATTGGTGATCAGTGGAAGAATGTTCCTTACATTGGTGATCAGTGGGAAGAATGTTCCTTACATTGGTGATCAGTGAGAAGAATGTTCCTTACATTGGTGATCAGTGAGAAGAATGTTCCTTACATTGGTGATCAGTGGGAAGAATGTTCCTTACATTGGTGATCAGTGAGAAGAATGTTCCTTACATTGGTGATCAGTGAGAAGAATGTTCCTTACATTGGTGATCAGTGGGAAGAATGTTCCTTACATTGGTGATCAGTGAGAAGAATGTTCCTTACATTGGTGATCAGTGAGAAGAAATGTTCCTTACATTGGTGATCAGTGAGAAGAATGTTCCTTACATTGGTGATCAGTGAGAAGAATGTTCCTTACATTGGTGATCAGTGGGAAGAATGTTGCTTACATTGGTGATCAGTGAGAAGAATGTTCCTTACATTGGTGATCAGTGGGAAGAATGTTCCTTACATTGGTGATCAGTGGGAAGAATGTTCCGTACATTGGTGATCAGTGAGAAGAATGTTCCTTACATTGGTGATCAGTGGGAAGAATGTTCCTTACATTGGTGATCAGTGAGAAGAATGTTCCTTACATTGGTGATCAGTGGGAAGAATGTTCCTTACATTGGTGATCAGTGAGAAGAATGTTCCTTACATTGGTGATCAGTGAGAAGAATGTTCCTTACATTGGTGATCAGTGAGAAGAATGTTCCTTACATTGGTGATCAGTGAGAAGAATGTTCCTTACATTGGTGATCAGTGGGAAGAATGTTGCTTACATTGGTGATCAGTGAGAAGAATGTTCCTTACATTGGTGATCAGTGGGAAGAATGTTCCTTACATTGGTGATCAGTGGGAAGAATGTTCCGTACATTGGTGATCAGTGAGAAGAATGTTCCTTACATTGGTGATCAGTGGGAAGAATGTTCCTTACATTGGTGATCAGTGAGAAGAATGTTCCTTACATTGGTGATCAGTGGGAAGAATGTTCCTTACATTGGTGATCAGTGAGAAGAATGTTCCTTACATTGGTGATCAGTGGGAAGAATGTTCCTTACATTGGTGATCAGTGAGAAGAATGTTCCTTACATTGGTGATCAGTGAGAAGAATGTTCCTTACATTGGTGATCAGTGAGAAGAATGTTCCTTACATTGGTGATCAGTGAGAAGAATGTTCCTTACATTGGTGATCAGTGGGAAGAATGTTGCTTACATTGGTGATCAGTGAGAAGAATGTTCCTTACATTGGTGATCAGTGGGAAGAATGTTCCTTACATTGGTGATCAGTGGGAAGAATGTTCCGTACATTGGTGATCAGTGAGAAGAATGTTCCTTACATTGGTGATCAGTGGGAAGAATGTTCCTTACATTGGTGATCAGTGTATATTCTATGTAGATGGCCGGGTGACGGTCTGTTCTATGTAGATGGCCGGGTGACGGTCTGTTCTATGTAGATGGCCGGGTGACGGTCTGTTCTATGTAGATGGCCGGGTGACGGTCTGTTCTATGTAGATGGCCGGGTGACGGTCTGTTCTATGTAGATGGCCGGGTGACGGTCTATTCTATGTAGATGGCCGGGTGACGGTCTATTCTATGTAGATGGCCGGGTGACGGTCTATTCTATGTAGATGGCCGGGTGACGGTCTATTCTATGTAGATGGCCGGGTGACGGTCTATTCTATGTAGATGGCCGGGTGACGGTCTATTCTATGTAGATGGCCGGGTGACGGTCTATTCTATGTAGATGGCCGGGTGACGGTCTGTTCTATGTAGATGGCCGGGTGACGGTCTATTCTATGTAGATGGCCAGGTGACGGTCTATTCTATGTAGATGGCCGGGTGACGGTCTATTCTATGTAGATGGCCGGGTGACGGTCTATTCTATGTAGATGGCCGGGTGACGGTCTATTCTATGTAGACAAAGGAAAGTCAGTCTGAATCTATGATACAACGTTTATTATAAATCTCAGTATAATTATTGCACTGGAGGTAAACATCATTCCATATACATGATAAAAAGAACGAGCCTTGCCCACAAGAGCTCACAATCTGTACTGCAGGCTGGGATTGGCCGGGGCTCCAATGTCGGGAGATGAGGGGCTCCTGATGTTAGATCGGTCTGAAGGTGAGAAGAGGCGGCTTCTCCGGCATTAGGATAAATCCAAATACTGTCTTTATGTCATCTTTGCTCACCGTGTCTATCTGGAAATTCTTCAACATCTGCAGAGACAGAAAAATATACATATCTGACCTGACAGAGCTGAGAGTTCTGAGGACAGAGACCTAACAGCGATGGACAGACTGATAGATCTAATGGAGGACAGATGGACAGAGCTGAGAGAACTGAGGGCAGAGATCTAACAGTGATGGACAGACTGATGGGTCTAATGGAGGAGGACAGAGACCTAATAGTGATGGACAGACTGATGGGTCTAATGGAGGAGGACAGAGACCTAATAGTGATGGACCTAGCAGAGAAGGGCAGATGGACAGAATTGAGGGCAGAGACCTAACAGAGAAGGACAGACTGATGGGTCTAATGGAGGACAGATGGACAGAGCTGAGAGAACTGAGGGCAGAGATCTAACAGTGATGGACAGACTGATAGATCTAATGGAGGACAGATGGACAGAGCTGAGAGAACTGAGGGCAGAGATCTAACAGTGATGGACAGACTGATAGATCTAATGGAGGACAGATGGACAGAGCTGAGAGAACTGAGGACAGAGACCTAACAGTGATGGACAGACTGATAGATCTAATGGAGGACAGATGGACAGAGCTGAGAGAACTGAGGGCAGAGATCTAACAGTGATGGACAGACTGATGGGTCTAATGGAGGAGGACAGAGACCTAATAGTGATGGACAGACTGATGGGTCTAATGGAGGAGGACAGAGACCTAATAGTGATGGACCTAGCAGAGAAGGGCAGATGGACAGAATTGAGGGCAGAGACCTAACAGAGAAGGACAGACAGATGGACAGATTGATGGATCTAATGGAGGAGGACAGACCGGACAGACCGGACAGAGCTGAGAGAGCTGAGGTAATAATAATCGTGATGGACAGACAGATGGATCGAGCTGACAGACTGAGAGTACTGATGGTAGAGGCATAACAGTGATGGATAGACTGATGGACCTAATGGAGAAGGACAGAGAAGGACAGATGGACAGAGCTGACACAGCTGAGATTGTGGTGGACAGACATCTATGGTGATCAACAGGCGGCGGGTCTAATGAAGAAGAACAGAAAGACAAACCTGACAGAACTCAGAACACTGAGTTCCGAGGCCTAAAGGTGAAAGAGCAGAAAATTACGAAGATCACCTCGTTCCTGAAAGTGCTATATTCTCATTGTGACGGGAGGGCACATGGAACCCAGAATCCCTTGGAAAGATTGGGAAACCCATGTTTCAGCTCCCCATGCACCTCTTATGTCTAAGTCACCCTGTGCCATCTTGGTGAGTGAGAAAATATATCTTGGATTACTTAAAATGTAAGTAATATTTATTCATAATATCTCCAAGGATATATGTAAAGACTATTCTTAGTTTGTTGATTCTGAACTCAAGATGTTAATTGAGAGAGCTGATCACATTGTCCTCTGTACAATGTAGGAGACGGGCCAACTCCTAGTGGAGCTCCTGCTATTAGGACAAAATGTCTTTTGGTTGTACTTATGATAATGTATAATCTACTGTGTGAAGCTCGGTGACAAGTCTGACCTGTAGTGAAATCCTGATGGGCACAGAGTCACATCGGCTGCTTAGCTCATGTTAATTTGTTACAGGTGTATTGTTAGAGTAATGTGAGCAGGAGGGGGGGGGGGATCTCCTCTTCTACTGTATTATAAATACTTGTCATTTTGGTTCTAATAAATCAGTCCATGTCAGCACTAAACAAGTGTCGTCTTGTTTTATGCTTGGGAGCGGTTGGAATATCTGATATCTATATTCAGACTGGGAGGAAGTGGTATATGACGAAAGCACTCAAGCCGAGTGTAGGGACGTTTCGTCACACCCATCAGCTAATGACTTTCCTGATTCAGGTGCTCCCCATCATAGTTATCCCCAGATTCCTCCTCCAGGGATGGTGATGCACAGACAGATGGTGCTAGGAGAGTTGAACAGATAGACAGGGTCGAGAGCGCAGAGGAAGGAGATCTATGTCAATGGACAAACTGATGGATCTAATGGAGGAGGACTGGACAGAGCTGATAGAACTAATATCACTGAGGACAGAGACCCAATGGTGATGGAGCTAGGAGAGTTGGACTGATGGATAGAGCCGAGAGCGATGAGGACAGAGGTCTATGGCAATTAGCAAACTGATCGATGTATTGGAGGAGAGCAGATGGACAGACTAATGGACCTAATGGAGAAGGGCAGATGGACATACCTTTGAACTAGAGTACTGAGGACAGAGACCTAATAGTGATGGGAAGACTTATTGTAATGACACCCCGAGTATGAAAGGGGTCCATAGAGATAAACATCCCATAGTATCCATGGCAGACAGACACAATAGAGCATTGGAATACAGCCACACCCCAAACGATCACAGCAAAGAGTCCACAACAAAATGAGACAATATACAAGATTGAGTCCGATTAGTGGAGATCAGACTGGATTTCTCATTCACCTCGCAAATAATATTGTTCCCTTACAATCCAGGGCCCATAATCAGAAGGCAAGAGGCCAGCATTCAATCCTCTCCAAAAGCCTCTGTCCCGGGCTAGGTCTGTGACACTTATGGACCTAATAGAGGAGGACAGACTGATGGATCTAATGAAGGAGGACAGATGGACAGACTTAATAGAACTGAGAGTGCTGAGGACAATGACCGGACCATGATGGACAGACAGATGGACCTAATGAAGGAGGACAGATGGACAGACCTGACAGAACTGAGGGCACCCAAGACAGAGCCCTAACAGTGATGGACAGACAGATGGACCTAATGAAGGAGGACAGATGGACAGACTGATGGACCTAATAAAGGAGGACAGATGGACAGACCTGACAGAACTGAGGGCACCCAAGACAGAGCCCTAACAGTGATGGACAGACAGATGGACCTAATGAAGGAGGACAGATGGACAGACTGATGGACCTAATAAAGGAGGACAGATGGACAGACCTGACAGAACTGAGGGCACCCAAGACAGAGCCCTAACAGTGATGGACAGACAGATGGACCTAATAAAGGACAGATGGACAGACTGATGGACCTAATAAAGGAGGACAGATGGACAGACCTGACAGAACTGAGGGCGCCCAAGACAGAGCCCTAACAGTGATGGACAGACAGATGGACCTATTAAAGGAGGACAGATGGACAGACCTGACAGAACTGAGGGCGCCCAAGACAGAGCCCTAACAACGATGGACAGACAGATGGACCTAATGAAGGAGGACAGATGGACAGACTGATGGACCTAATAAAGGAGGACAGATGGACAGACCTGACAGAACTGAGGGCACCCAAGACAGAGCCCTAACAGTGATGGACAGACAGATGGACCTAATGGAGGAGGACAGAGATCTACGGCAATGGTCAAACTGATGGATCTAATGGAGAAGGACAGACAGACAGATCTGATAGAACTAAGATCATTGAGGAAAGAGACCCAAACAAACCAGAAATTACGAAGATTGCCCAGTTCCTGAAGGTTCTGTATCCTCCTTAGCCAATGGGTTTCCTATCATAATTATCCCCAGATTCCTCCTCAGGGTCCCCAGAATGACCCCCTCCCCCCCCCCCCCACTCACATGCATCAGGAAAAGGGCCATTTCCGTCTCAGCGATCCTGCGTCCAATACACTGCCGGGAGCCAAAGCCGAACGCCAACGCCTTAAAGTTCGTGTCCTCCCGTCTTAGCCAGCGTGCGGGGTCATAGCGCAGGGCATCCTGGAATAGGAGGGGGCTGCGCCCCATGGGGTACAATCCAACCTGGACCAGAGTCTGAAGACGGGAGGGACAACATCAACAACACGATTCATAGACTTCATTATTTCTCACATTGTTATAAAACTGACATATTATAAGAAACGCGTCGGACCGAAACCAGAAGAGCCCAAACGCAGGGACACCATACAAACTCCATGCAGAACCCTGGATCCCAACCCCCCTTCCCCCATCTTTTCCAGGGATCCCTGTACACTGACCTCATTTATCATATTCAGGATTTATTATATCATTTTACACTTTTTATATGTTTTTAGTCTAGTTAGTACTGCCAGCATGTGGCAAGGGAGAGGCTGGTCCACATTTCTGCTGTACAGGATATCTAATTACACAACTGAGAGATCAGAAGGGCCCCCCCCAGCTGAACGATCAAAGGAGGGACACCCATACCCCCCCCCCCCGCTGAACGATCAGAGGAGGGACACCCATACCCCCCCCAGCTGAACGATCAGAGGAGGGACACCCATACCCCCCCCAGCTGAGCGATCAGAGGAGGGACGCCCATACCCCCCCCAGCTGAGCGATCAGAGGAGGGACGCCCATACCCCCCCCAGCTGAGCGATCAGAGGAGGGACGCCCATACCCCCCCCCCCCCAGCTGAGCGATCAGAGGAGGGACGCCCATACCCCCCCCAGCTGAACGATCAGAGGAGGGACACCCATACCCCCCCCCCCAGCTGAACGATCAGAGGAGGGACACCCATACCCCCCCCCAGCTGAGCGATCAGAGGAGGGACGCCCATACCCCCCCCCAGCTGAGCGATCAGAGGAGGGACGCCCATACCCCCCCCAGCTGAACGATCAGAGGAGGGACATCCATACCCCCCCCCCCCCCCCAGCTGAACGATCAGAGGAGGGACACCCATACCCCCCCCCAGCTGAGCGATCAGAGGAGGGACACCCATACCCCCCCCAGCTGAACGATCAGAGGAGGGACACCCATACCCCCCCCCCAGCTGAACGATCAGAGGAGGGACACCCATACCCCCCCCCCCCGCTGAACGATCAGAGGAGGGACACCCATACCCCCCCCCCAGCTGAGCGATCAGAGGAGGGACGCCCATACCCCCCCCCCCAGCTGAACGATCAGAGGAGGGACACCCATACCCCCCAGCTGAACGATCAGAGGAGGGACACCCATACCCCCCCAACTGAACGATCAGAGGAGGGACACCCATACCCCCCCAGCTGAACGATCATAGGAGGGACACCCATACCCCCCCAGCTGAACGATCAGAGGAGGGACACCCATACCCCCCCAGCTGAACGATCAGAGGAGGGACACCCTCCCCTCCCCAGTTGAGTAATCAGAGGAGCGAAATCCCCCTAGTCAAATTATTACAGGAGGGACACCTTCCCCTTCCTGAGTCAAGTGATCAGAAATTGGCACCCTTTCTGCCCCAGCTAAATTATTTGAGGAGGGACACCCTTTCCTCCCCAGACAAGTGATAAGAAAAGAGACATTCTCCCTTCCCCAGAGGTGTGATAAGAATAGGGACGTCATTCTCTCCCCAGATGAGTTTTTAGAACAGGGACACCCTCCCAGGGGAGTGATAAGAACAGGCACACCCTCCTCTCCCAAGATGAGTGATAAGAACAGGGACACCCTCCTCTCCATACGAGTGATAAGAACAGGGACACCCTCCCCTCCCCAAAGGAGTGATAAGAACAGGGACACTCTCCCCTCCCCAGAGGCGTGATAAGAACAGGGACACCCTCCTCTCCCCAGAGGAGTGATAAGAACAGGGACACCCTCCCCTCCCCAGAGGAGTGATAAGAACAGGGACACCCTCCCCTCCCCAGAGGAGTGATAAGAACAGGGACACCCTCCCCAGAGGAGTGATAAGAACAGGGACGCCCTCCCCAGAGAAGTGATAAGAACAGGGACACCCTCCCCTCCCCAGAGGCGTGATAAGAACAGGGACACCCTCCCCAGAGGAGTGATAAGAACAGGGACGCCCTCCCCAGAGAAGTGATAAGAACAGGGACACCCTCCCCTCCCCAGAGGAGTGATAAGAACAGGGACGCCCTCCTCTCCTCAGAGGTGTGATAAGAACAGGGACACCCTCCCCTCCCCAGAGGAGTGATAAGAACAGGGACACCCTCCCCTCCCCAGAGGAGTGATAAGAACAGGGACACCCTCCCCTCCCCAGAGGAGTGATAAGAACAGTGACACCCTCCCCTCCCCAGAGGCGTGGTAAGAACAGGGACACCCTCCCCTCCCCAGAGGAGTGATAAGAACAGGGACACCCTCCTCTTCTCAGAGGAGTGATAAGAACAGGAACACCCTCCCCAGAGGAGTGATAAGAACAGGAACACCCTCCCCAGAGGAGTGATAAGAACAGGGACACCCTCCCCTCCCCAGAGGAGTGATAAGAACAGGGACACCCTCCTCTCCCCAGAGGAGTGATAAGAACAGGGACACCCTCCCCTCCCAAGAGGAGTGATAAGAACAGGAATACCCTCCCCAGAGGAGTGATAAGAACAGGGACACCCTCCCCTCCCCAGAGGAGTGAAAATAACAGGGACACCCTCCTCTCCCAAGAGGAGTGATAAGAACAGGAATACCCTCCCCAGAGGAGTGATAAGAACAGGGACACCCTCCCCTCCCCAGAGGAGTGATAAGAACAGGGACACCCTCCTCTCCCAAGAGGAGTGATAAGAACAGGAACACCCTCCCCAGAGGAGTGATAAGAACAGGGATACCCTCCCCTCCCCTGTTTCTATTGTATTTTGCAGACAGTTTGTACCTGGGTGTATCCGGCTGTAACCCTCCACCTCTCAGAATTGCCCCCTCCTTCCCCCATGCCCTGTACTAAGCATTGTTATGCCAGGTGCCTCACCCCTGCAGGAATGTGGTAGTTGTGCAGAACGATGTCCTTGATCAGATGCCTCTGGACGGTGATCCCTACAGGATACAACCTGCAGACAACAATAACACATCAGACAGGCCTCATTCATGGTCCAAGTTTCCGTACTGCAGACACTAGAGACTTACCGAAGGGTCTCTTTGATTGCTCCTTTCAGAAGAGGCAAGGAGTTCAGTACCTGGTTCAGGTCATTGGGGTTTTGGGCCTCTGCTTTCCGAATCTCTTCCCGCAACTCTCTCTGCACAGAGGGGTTCCGAGCCAGCTCAAAGAGAGTGAAGAGTAATGGCATGGCCGTCTATGGGAAGAGGGGAATACATAGGGAGTCAGAACTTCTGTAGGGGGTGTAGGGGGTTGGAGTAAAGACTGAGGGGGGGGGGGGTATGGGGGGGAGCTGATTACAGAATAAAGAAGGGGGTGTGGGAACAGGGAATATTGAGGAGGGGGTGCAGGAGATTCCAGTACAGATTGAGGAGGTTGGTTCAGAGGGGTTGGAGTATAGAATGAGGAGTAGGCAGTTGAGGGGTATAGCATGGACTAAGAGGGTCCATTTGTGTCTCCCGAACCCAAACATTTCCTCTTACCGTGTCCACTCCTCCCGTCATCAGTTCGGTGATATTGGCCTTTATGGAGTCAAGTGGAAGCTCAGCTTGTAGTAGAAGCTCGGCCATTATACCCGAGTACCCCCTCTCCTGACCCAGACAGTACTCCTGGTAGATGTTCTGGATACAACGATCGGCTGCAGGAGGTCACACACATCAATCGATTAGCCAGGGAGGGGAATTAGAGGAAAAGGTTCAGAGTATAGACATGAGGAGGACATTAATAGGAATGTATGGTGACAAGAGTAACTTCCCGTTATTATTCGTCAGGTATATATAGGACATTGAAATGATGTACACACAATCTGGTGCAGCTGTGCATGGTAGCCAATCGGCTTCTAGAACTTATTGTCAAAGCTTTATTGAACAAGATGAAGTTAGAAACTGATTGGCTACCATAGACAGCTGCACCAGATTCCGTGTACTCCAGTTTTAGTAAATCTCTCCCCATTCTCTAGGTATATTCTATATTTCTTTTCTTGCCTCCTTTATTCTGTAAAATAAAGCTTGTGTACAGAGCTCAGTAGCTGAATGTGAATTTTATACCCACAGATGACTTATAATAGTGACTCCTTCCCCTCCAGAGCTGTGACTCCTCCCCCCAGACCAACAACTGTGCCTTCAGATAGAGATGGGAACTTCTCTGGAGGAGAGACATAAGAATAGATCTGGGACCTTGTCTTTACAAGGAGTAGGGTCATATGAATATATCTAGGACCTCGTCTGTCCACAGGGGAGAGACCTAAGGCTAGATCTGGGCCCCCGTCTGTCCATGGAGGAGAGTCCTAAGGCTAGATCTGGGCCCCCGTCTGTCCATGGAGGAGAGTCATAAGGCTAGATCTGGGCCCCCGTCTGTCCATGGAGGAGAGTCATAAGGCTAGATCTGGGCCCCCGTCTTTCCATGGAGGAGAGTCCTAAGGCTAGATCTGGGCCCCCGTCTGTCCATGGAGGAGAGTCCTAAGGCTAGATCTGTGCCCCCGTCTGTCCATGGAGGAGAGTCCTAAGGCTAGATCTGTGCCCCCGTCTGTCCATGGAGGAGAGTCCTAAGGCTAGATCTGGGCCCCCGTCTGTCCATGGAGGAGAGTCCTAAGGCTAGATCTGGGCCCCCGTCTGTCCATGGAGGAGAGTCATAAGGCTAGATCTGGGCCCCCGTCTGTCCATGGAGGAGAGTCCTAAGGCTAGATATGGGCCCCCGTCTGTCCATGGAGGAGAGTCCTAAGGCTAGATCTGGGCCCCCGTCTGTCCATGGAGGAGAGTCATAAGGCTAGATCTGTGCCCCCGTCTGTCCATGGAGGAGAGTCCTAAGGCTAGATCTGGACCCCCGTCTGTCCATGGAGGAGAGTCATAAGGCTAGATCTGGGCCCCCGTCTGTCCATGGAGGAGAGTCATAAGACTAAATCTGGGCCCCCGTCTGTCCATGGAGGAGAGTCATAAGACTAAATCTGGGCCCCCGTCTGTCCGTGGAGGAGAGTCATAGGAATAGTGTTAGAATCTTATCTGTCCATGGAGGAGTGTCATAGAAATAGATCTGGAACCTCATCTGTCCATGAAGGTGAGACATAGGACTAGATCTAGGACCTCATCTGTCCATGAAGGAGAGTCATAGGACTAGATCTAGGACCTCATCTGTCCATGGAGGGGAGACATAGGACTAGATCTGGGCCCCCGTCTGTCCATGGAGGGGAGTCTTAGGACTAGACCTAGGACCTCATCTGTCCATGGAGGGGAGACATAGGACTAGATCTGGGCCCCTGTCTGTCCATGAAGGGGAGTCTTAGGACTAGATCTAGGACCTCATCTGTCCATGAAGGGGAGACAAAGGACTAGATCTGGGCCCCCGTCTGTCCATGAAGGGGAGACATAGGACTAGATCTGGGCCCCCGTCTGTCCATGAAGGGGAGACATAGGACTAGATCTGGGCCCCCGTCTGTCCATGAAGGGGAGTCATAGGACTAGATATAGGACCTCATCTGTCCATGAAGGGGAGACATAGGACTAGATCTGGGCCCCCGTCTGTCCATGAAGGGGAGTCATAGGACTAGATCTAGGACCTCATCTGTCCATGAAGGGGAGACATAGGACTAGATCTGGGCCCCCGTCTGTCCATGAAGGTGAGACATAGGACTAGATCTGGGCCCCCGTCTGTCCATGAAGGGGAGACATAGGACTAGATCTGGGCCCCCGTCTGTCCATGGAGGAGAGTCATAGGACTAGATCTGGGCCCCCGTCTGTTCATGGAGGTGAGACATAGGACTAGATCTGGGCCCCCGTCTGTCCATGAAGGGGAGACATAGGACTAGATCTGGGCCCCCGTCTGTCCATGAAGGGGAGACATAGGACTAGATCTGGGCCCCCGTCTGTCCATGAAGGGGAGACATAGGACTAGATCTAGGACCTCATCTGTCCATGAAGGGGAGACATAGGACTAAATCTGGGCCCCCGTCTGTCCATGAAGGGGAGACATAGGACTAGATCTGGGCCCCCGTCTGTCCATGGAGGGGAGACATAGGACTAGATCTGGGCAACCGTCTGTCCATGGAGGAGAGACATAGGACTAGATCTGGGCCCCCGTCTGTCCATGGAGGAGAGTCATAGGACTAGATCTGGGCCCCCGTCTGTCCATGAAGGGGAGACATAGGACTAGATCTAGGACCTCATCTGTCCATGAAGGTGAGACATAGGACTAGATCTGGGCCCCCGTCTGTCCATGGAGGGGAGACATAGGACTAGATCTGGGCCCCCGTCTGTCCATGAAGGGGAGACATAGGACTAGATCTAGGACCTCATCTGTCCATGAAGGTGAGACATAGGACTAGATCTGGGCCCCCGTCTGTCCATGGAGGGGAGACATAGGACTAGATCTAGGACCTCATCTGTCCATGAAGGGGAGACCTAGGACTAGATCTGGGCCCCCGTCTGTCCATGGAGGAGAGTCATAGGACTAGATCTGGGCCCCAGTCTGTCCATGGAGGGGAGTAGGATAGAGGAAGGAGAAAAAGGAGTCATAGGACTAGATCTGGGCCCCCTGTTCATGTCTGGTGCCTGAAGTTCATGGCTCCTGTTTCTTCCCTCCCTCGCTTACCTTGCTCGAATATGACATCCCAGGCATGCATGTGTTCATTCCATAGGCGGGTCTGGAGGAGTTGCAGGATCTGGTGGGGGTAATACAATAATGGCAGGGTGGTCTTTATAACCTTAAAAAACATTTTGTTAAATGTATTTTATTGGGATTTTATGTGATGAACACAAAGTGTCACATAATTGTGAAGTGGAAGGAAAATGATACAAATAAATATGTGAAAAGTGTGGGGGGGGGCATTTGTATGGCGCCCCCCGGAGTCAATACTTTGTAGAACCCCCTTTCTCTAAAAGTCTTTTTGGGGGTGTCTCTACCAGCTTTGCCCATCTAGAGAGGACATTTCTGCCCATTCTTCTTCTTTGTAAAATATCTCAAGCTCTGTCAGATTGGACGGAGGGCGTCTGTGATCAGCAATTTTCAAGTCTTGCCACAGATTCTCGATGTGATTTAGGTCTGGACTGTGACTGGGCCATTCTAACACATGAATATGCTTTGATGTAAACCATTCCATTGTAGCTCTGGCTGTATGTTTCGGGTCGTTGTCCTGCTGGAAAGTGACCCTTCCCCCCCCCCCCCCCCCCCCAGTCTCAAGTCTTTTGCCGACTCTAACAGGTTTTCTTCTAAGATTGTCCTGTATTTGTCTCCATCCATCTTCCCATCAACTCTGACCAGCTTCCCTGTCCCTGCTGAAGAAAACCATCCCCACCACATGATGCTGCCACCACCATGTCTCACAGTGGGGATGGTGTGTTCAGGGGGATGGGCAGTGTTAGTTTCCCCCACACATCGCGTTTTGCTTTTAGGCCATAAAGTAGAATTTTGGTGTCATGTGAGCAGATCACCTTCTTCCACATGTTTGCTCCCCTCCCCCACATGGCTTCTCACAAACTACAAACAGGACTTCTTATGACTTTCTTTCTCCAATGTCTTTCTTCTTGTCACTCTTCCATAAAGGGCAGATTTGTGGAGAACACGACTAATAGTTGTCCTGTGGACAGACTCTCCCCCCTGAGCTGTGGATCTCTGCAGCTCCTCCAGAGTTACCATGGACCTCTTGGCTCTTCTCTGATGAATGCTCTCCTTGCCCGGCCCGGTCAGTTTAGGTGGCCGGCCATGTCTTGGTAGGTTTGCAGTTGTGCCATACTCTTTCCATTTTCCGATGATGGATTGAACAGAGCTCCGTGAGATGGTCAAAGCTTGGGAGATTATTTTATAACCTAACCCTGCTTTATACTTCTCCACAACTTTATCCCTGACCTGTCTGGTGTGTTCCTTGGCCTTCATGATGCTGTTTGTTCACTAAGGTTCTCTAACAAACCTCTGAGGGCTTCACAGAACAGCTGTATTTTTACTGAGATTAAATGACACACAGGTGGACTCTATTTACTAATTAGGTGACTTCTGAAGGCAAATTGGTTCCACTAGATTTTAGTTAGGGGTATCAGAGTAAAGGGGGCTGAATACAAATGCCCCCCCCCCACACTTTTCACATATTTATTTGTATCATTTATCATTTTCCTTCCACTTCACAATTATGTGACACTTTGTGTTGGTCCATCACATAAAATCCCAATAAAATACATTTATGTTTTTGGTTTTTGCTTTGTCTCCTCGAAACACACAGACTCTGGGAACCCAGGACCTGGGTACAGATTTGGGGCCCTTTGTACTCAGAACAGATGTTAATATAATCAGCTCAAACCTAATACTGGGGTCTCCTGATATAGTCTATTTACTAAGGTATCTTTCTCTTATGGTAGAATTCCCCATTGTGTGCCTCCTAGGGGGTGAATTCCCATTGTTAATTGAGTCACCTATTATTTCTGTCTGTATGCTGATCCTTTGATTTGGACAGCCCTGGGTCTTCTTATTGGGGAACTGGTGCTGAAGGGTCTGGGTGGGCACTGAGTCACCGAGTCTTGTCTTGGCTGTTCCTTAGCTATGTTAATTATTTTACAGTTTGCTAGGGATGGGTGAGCAGTCCGGGCCAAGCATGAGTTCCGAACATCGCCCGTTCACTGAACACCTGCATTATCGGGGGCGATTGGATGTTCACCCACCGAGCGCACAGTAAATAGGTTGTTAACCACTTCCCGACCGCCTCATGTAGATATACGTCTACAGAATGGCACGGGCAGGCAAAAGCACGTACGGGTACGTCCCCTTTAATTGCCTGCCCGTGGGTCGCGCACGCGCGCGCCAGCGGCGCGCTCGCGACCCGGTCGGGAGCTCCGTGACCCCGGCCGCGGGACCAGCGGACCCGATCGCCGCTGGTGTCCCGCGATCGGGTTACGGAGCTGAAGAACGGGGAGAGGTCTGTGTAAAAACAAACCTCTCCCCGCGCTTCCTACACTGTCTGTCATTGATTGGCTGTTCCCTGTCATCGGGAAAGCCGATCAATGACGTCAGACGTCAGCCCCGCCCCCTAATGTAAAAAAAAACACACACGTCACAGCCCATAACCCCTCCCCTCCCCCCTAGTGGTTAACTCTTTCACTACAACTGTCATTTATACAGGAATCAGTGCATTTAAATAGCATTGATTGCTGTATAAATGACAATGGTCCCAAAAATGTGTCAAAAATGTCCGATGTGTCCGCCATAATGTCGGAGTCACAATAAAAATCGCTGATCGCCGCCATTTCTAGTAAAAAAAAAATATTAATAAAAATGCTATAAAACTATCCCCTATAACTTTTCGCGCAAACCAATCAATAATCGCTAATTGCGATTTTTTTTACCAAAAATATGTAGAAGAATACGTATCGGCCGAAACTGAGGAAAAAAAACGTTTTTTAATATATTTTTGGGGGATATTTATTATAGCAAAAAGCAAAAAATGTTGAATTTTTTTCAAAATTGTCTTTTCTTCTCACTTCCTGTTTGCATCTTCAGGACAGGAAGCGAAGGGATATCTTCCCAACATGGCAGATGCCAAAAATAACCTGACCCTTCCCTACTCCATCCAAAAACTGTATAAAAAAGGTGAAGACTGTATAAACCAGTGATGGTGAACCTTGGCACCCCAGATGGTGTTTTGGAACTACATTTCCCATGATGCTCTGGCACTCTGCAGTGTAGTGGAGCATCATGGGAAATGTAGTTCCAAAACACCATCTGGGGTGCCGAGGTTCACCATCACTGGTATAAACACTTTAACTGGATCAGCCGTGAGGCTGGAAACACCCCCACATGCTAAATCTAAAAACATATTTTACAATTTGGTCATTGGCCAATCCCCTGTTAGATTACCTGGTGCCATTATTTTCTCCTTTATAACAGTTCCAAAATGAGAAAAGGCCTAATCTTTTCAGGTCAATTATTATTCATTCATAGAAAATAGAGGGATTCAGGAAAATACAGTATTAAGGACACTAGATGGAGCTGGCGATCATAGGGTAAAAAAACTTATTTCCTATGATTCTCAGCTCCATCTAGTGGCCATAATGCATTATTTTCCTGAATCACTCTATTTCTTTTTTATGAATGAATAACATTTGACCTGTAGAGGAAATAGAAGGAGAACCTTTAATTTTGTTCCATTTACACACAACGAATGTACCAGCAGATTCGCTAAATGAATACCTATGCAAATTGTTATATAGATACATTCCCCTAAAGCAGGGGTCTCAAACTGGCGGCCCTCCAGCTGTTGTGAAACTACAAGTCCCATGAGGCATTGCAAGGCTGACAGTTACAAACATGACTCCCACAGGCAGAGGCATGATGGGACTTGTAGTTTTGCAACAGCTGGAGGGCTGCCAGTTCGAGACCCCTGCCCTAAAGTGTATGTCAGCACAAAAATAAATATATATATACAGAGGCGGCTCTCTAATTAGGCAAATTAGGCGATGGCCTAAGGCCTCGCCCTCTCAGGGGCCTCCCACGGCCAGCTAGTTTAACTAATTAGAGAGCTGCCTCTTCTAGCAGCAAAGTTCTGTGTCCTCTCCCTGCTACAGGGAGAGACAGGCTGCGAGTGAAGGTTACCTTGTGATCGGAGCTCACATACAGCTCCGGATCACAGACAGGGAGAGCTGCTGAGCAGAGCCTGACAGATCTCCCCCTCCCCCTGCTGCCCGCACAGCCAGACAGGAGAGGAGAGAGCTGCTTCTGCTCCTCCTCCTCCCGCCCTCTCCTCCTGTGTCGGCCCCGCCCACTCTCCTCGGCAGTGTTCTCTGTTCTGTCTCAGAGAAGGGGATGTGGGCGGGAAGATTCATGATGAACCCCAGCAAACAGAAGAGGAAAAGGGCAGTCTGATCCATCCATCCATCCATCCATCCATCCATCCAGCCCCTCCTGCCTCCCAGTGAGTACACTGATGTAGGGGATGCCCTTCCTTCACTTCTTCCTCCATCCCCCCTTGCTTTCTATCTTTCCTTCCTTCTTTATTTCCTTCCATATTTTCTTTCTTTCTGTCCTTCTCTCTTTCCTTTCTTTCTTTCCTTCCACCTTTCCTTCCTTTTTTCTTTCTTTCTTTCTTTTTCATTCTTTTCTTTATTTCATTCTCTCTTTCTTTCTTTCTTCCATCTCTTTCTTTCTTTCATCTATTCTTTCTTTCTTTCTTCTCTCTTCTCTCTTTTCCTTTCCTTCTTTCTTTCCTTCCACCTTTCTTCCTTTCTCTTTCTTTTTCTTTCTTTCCTTCTTTCCTTTCTTTATTTCTTTCCTAGCATCTTTCCTTTCTTTCTTTTTCTTTCTTTCCTTTTCCTTTCCTTCCTTTCTTTCTCTTTCTTCCTTCTTTCTTCGTTCTTTCTTTCCTTCCATCTTTCCTTTATCTTTCTTTCTTTCCTTCCACCTTTCCTTCCTTTTCTTTCCTTCCATCTATTCTTTCTTTCTTTCTTCTTCTCTTCTTTCTCTCTTTCCTTTCTTTTTTTCTCCTTTTTTTTTTCTTTCCTTCCTTCTTTCCTTCTTTCTTCCTTTCTTTCCTTCCATCTATTCTTTCTTTCCTTCCTTCTCACTTTCTTTCTTTCTTCTCTTTCTTTCTTTCTTTCTTTCCTTTTTCCTTTCCTTTCTTTCTTTCTTTCTTTCTTTCTTTCTTTCTTTCTTTCTTCCTTCCCTTTCTTTCTTTCTTTCTTTCTCTCTTTCCTTCTCTCTTTCTTTCTTTCCTTCCATCTTTTCTTTCTTTCTTTCTTTCTTTCTTTCTTCTCTCTTTCTTTCTTTGCTTCCACCTTTCCTTCCTTTCTTTCTTTGCTTCCACCTTTCCTTCTTTCTTTCTTTCCTACCATCTTTCCTTTCTTTTTCTTTCTTTCTTTCTTTCTTTCCTTCCACATATACTTCTTTTCTTTCCTTCCATCTTTCTTTCTTTCCTTATTTCTCTTTCTTTCCTTTCCCTCTTTCCTTTCTTTCTTCCTTTTCTTTTTCCTTTCTTTCTTTCTTTCTTTCTTTCCTTCCTCTCTTCTCTTTCTTTTCTTTCTTTCTTTTCTTTCTTTTTTCTTTCTTTCTTTCTTCCACCTTTCCTTCCTTTCTTCCCTTTTCTCTTTCTTTCTTTCCTTCCATCATTATTTCCCCCCATATTTCCTTCCATCTTTCGTTCCGTCCACCTTTCCTTCGTTTCTCTTTCTTTCTTTCTTTCTTCTTTCTTTCCTTTTTCTTTCTTTCTTTCTTTCCTTCCATCTTTTCTTTCTTTCTTTCTCTCCCTCCTTTCCTTCCTTTCTCTTTCCTTCTCTCTTTCTTTCTTTCCTTCCTTCTTTCTTTCCTTCCATCTTGTCTTTCTTTCCTTATTTCTTTTTTCTTTCTTTCCTTTCTTTCTTTCCTTCTCTCTTTCTTTCTTTCCTCCTCTTTCTTTCTTTCCTTTTTTTCTTTCTTTTTTCCTTTCTTTCCTTTTTTTTTCTTTCTTTTCTTTCTTTCTTTCCTTTCTTTCTTTTTCTTTCATTTCTTCTCTTTCTTTCTTTCTTTCTTTCGTTCTTTCTTTCTCTTTCTTTCTTTCTTCTTTTTTTCTTTTTTTCTTTCTTTCTTTCTTTTCTTTCTTTCTTTCTTTCTTTCTTTCCTTCCATCTTTTCTTTCTTTCTTTTCTTCTTTTTCTTTCTTTCCTTCCTTTCTTTCCTTTCTTTCTTTCTTTCTTTCCTTCTATCTATCTTTCTTTCTTTATTTATTTCCGTCCACCTTTCCTTCCTTTCTTTTCTTTCTTTTCTTTCTTTCTTTCCTTCCACCTTTCCTTTCTTTCTTTCTTTCCTTCCATCTTTTCTGTCTTTCTTTCCTTATTTCTCTTTCTTTCTTTCCATCTTTCCTTCCATCTTTTCTTTCGTTCCTTCCATCTTTCCTTCCTTCCTTCCTCCTTTCCTTCCTTCCTTCCTTCCTTCCTTTGACAGCCTGCCCCCTGTACTGTCCACTCCCCTATACTGTACCCTCCTAATACAGTTAATTTTAGTTCCTTGAATTATTTTTCCCATTATGGGAGTGATTGGGGCCTCATGTCTAAGTTTTGCCTCACAAAGTCTAGAGCCGCCTCTGTATATATATATATATATATATATATAGACACCTCCTCGTGTTTTACCTCCAAAGAATCTGCAAGTACAGGAAATGTTACTATTAATCTGCCAGAAAACCCCTCAGCACCTAATTCCCCAACACAATGCCAGTTTTGGATTGAATTTGCAAAAAATGGTGTCAGCCCTGCTCAGCTGTCTTTTGATAAACGATTGAATCCTTCCCACTCTCCTCATCTCCACAGGTAGAGGAAAATTGTTCTGTAGTCCAAGATAAGACTTAGGAGGGCTAATTAGATTGCCTGAGATAAAGCAGGAAGTGTGCCGAGGACTCGGGCAGTTCTGGATTTCTGGTCCTTAGTGATACAATAAAAGGCTTCCAATGGGATATGTAACAGACGGGAAGGAACGGACTATGAGAAGATCAATGTTCAGGAGTCGCCCATTTCACTGACCTTCGAGGGTGAATCGGAAGAGGTCGGCGTACAGGTCCACGGTCAGCGACCCTCTCGCATTCTTGCTCATCCGTTTCTTCATGAAGGTCACAAAGTCGGCGGCGGCTTCGTCCAAAAACGGGAGGAACTTCTTCACCCCGGCAAGACTGAGAACCTCTTTGTTCAGGATAATTCGGTCAGAACGCCAGGCCTCGCCGTTGCTGCAATTGGGGGAAAATGTTACAATTAAAATACATTTCTTGGTTTTTGGATGGAGTAGGAAGTGGTTAGAACCCCTGGGTTTGGATTACTGTCCTGAAGAGACAACAGGGAAACTCTTTGAAGGATGGGAAGTCCTCCCTAAGGCACCAGAACAGATGACCCCAATGGAAGGCTTCGCCTTGCTTCCAAAATGGTGGATTTCCCTGTAGCCCTCTGTCCTGGTGACAATGGCCACCAAGATCAATAGGGAGGGTGATCTAAAAACCTGACACAGGTTCTAACCCTTCCACACTCCATCCAGAACCGTGAAGACACTTGGAGTAGGTCAGTCAGCATGGATAGCTGGTGTAGTTTAGGAGGTAGGTCACACTTACAGTAGGAAGACTCCTTGCTTGTGGTTGCGTAGTTCTCTGTGCTTGGACCAGACCTCCATGGTCATCCTACGTGGGAAGACACCCTCAGACTGGAAGAGTTTGGCCACATCCTGTGGAAGCATGATATTCACACTGTTGTGCGTTCCCAACTTCTCCCTGCAAGGGGACAACTGGTTATATGGGGACAACGAGGTCTTCATAGCTTCATTGATCAACGGCAGTATTCCTGCATTGTGGAAAAATATTGCCTTTCACTGCACCCTTCAGACATACATCCCAAACCTAATCCCTCCGGAGATACCTCCCAAACCTGATCCCTCCGGAGATACCTCCCAAACCTGATCCCTCCGGAGATACCTCCCAAACCCGATCCCTCCGGAGATACCTCCCAAACCCGATCCCTCCGGAGATACCTCCCAAACCTGATCCCTCCGGAGATACATCCCAAACCTGATCCCTCCGGAGATACATCCCAAACCTGATCCCTCCGGAGATACATCCCAAACCTGATCCCTCCGGAGATACCTCCCAAACCTGATCCCTCCGGAGATACATCCCAAGCCTAATCCCTCCGGAGATACCTCCCAAACCTAATCCCTCCAGAGATACATCCCAATCCCAATCCCTCCGGAGATACCTCCCAAACCTGATCCCTCCGGAGATACCTCCCAAACCCGATCCCTCCGGAGATACCTCCCAAACCTGATCCCTCCGGAGATACCTCCCAAACCTGATCCCTCCGGAGATACCTCCCAAACCTGATCCCTCCGGAGATACCTCCCAAACCTAATCCCTCCGGAGATACCTCCCAAACCTGATCCCTCCGGAGATACATCCCAAACCTGATCCCTCCGGAGATACCTCCCAAACCTAATCCCTCCGGAGATACCTCCCAAACCTAATCCCTCTGGAGATACATCCCAAACCTGATCCCTCCGGAGATACATCCCAAACCTGATCCCTCCGGAGATACATCCCAAGCCTAATCCCTCCGGAGATACCTCCCAAACCTGATCCCTCCGGAGATACATCCCAAACCTAATCCCTCTGGAGATACATCCCAAACCTGATCCCTCCAGACATACATCCCAAACCTGATCCCTCCGGAGATACATCCCAAGCCTAATCCCTCCGGAGATACCTCCCAAACCTGATCCCTCCGGAGATACATCCCAAACCTAATCCCTCTGGAGATACATCCCAAACCTGATCCCTCCAGACATACATCCCAAACCTGATCCCTCCGGAGATACCTCCCAAACCTAATCCCTCCGGAGATACCTCCCAAACCTAATCCCTCCGGAGATACCTCCCAAACCCGATCCCTCCGGAGATACCTCCCAAACCTGATCCCTCTGGAGATACCTCCCAAACCTAATCCCTCCGGAGATACCTCCCAAACCCGATCCCTTTGGAGATACCTCCCAAACCTGATCCCTACGGAGATACCTCCCAAACCTAATCCCTCCGGAGATACCTCCCAAACCCGATCCCTCTGGAGATACCTCCCAAACCCGATCCCTCTGGAGATACCTCCCAAACCTAATCCCTCTGGAGATACATCCCAATCCCTCCGGAGATACCTCCCAAACCTAATCCCTCCGGAGATACCTCCCAAACCTGATCCCTCTGGAAATACCTCCCAAACCTGATCCCTCCGGAGATACCTCCCAAACCCAATCCCTCCGGAGATACCTCCCAAACCTGATCCCTCTGGAGATACATCCCAATCCCTCCGGAGATACCTCCCAAACCTAATCCCTCCGGAGATACCTCCCAAACCTGATCCCTCTGGAAATACCTCCCAAACCTGATCCCTCCGGAGATACCTCCCAAACCTAATCCCTCCGGAGATACCTCCCAAACCTAATCCCTCCGGAGATACCTCCCAATCCCGATCCCTCCGGAGATACCTCCCAAACCCGATCCCTACGGAGATACCTCCCAAACCTGATCCCTACGGAGATACCTCCCAAACCTGATCCCTCCAGAGATACCTCCCAAACCCGATCCCTCCGAAGATACCTCCCAAACCCGATCCCTCTGGAGATACCTCCCAAACCTGATCCCTCTGGAGATACCTCCCAAACCTGATCCCTCCGGAGATACCTCCCAAACCTGATCCCTCCGGAGATACCTCCCAAACCCGATCCCTCTGGAGATACCTCCCAAACCCGATCCCTCTGGAGATACCTCCCAAACCCTCTGGAGATACATCCCAAACCTGATCCCTCCGGAGATACCTCCCAAACCTGATCCCTCCGGAGATACCTCCCAAACCTGATCCCTCCGGAGATACATCCCAAACCTAATCCCTCTGGAGATACATCCCAAACCTGATCCCTCCAGACATACATCCCAAACCTGATCCCTCCGGAGATACCTCTCAAACCTAATCCCTCCGGAGATACCTCCCAAACCTAATCCCTCCGGAGATACCTCCCAAACCCGATCCCTCCGGAGATACCTCCCAAACCTGATCCCTCTGGAGATACCTCCCAAACCTAATCCCTCCGGAGATACCTCCCAAACCCGATCCCTTTGGAGATACCTCCCAAACCTGATCCCTACGGAGATACCTCCCAAACCTAATCCCTCCGGAGATACCTCCCAAACCCGATCCCTCTGGAGATACCTCCCAAACCCGATCCCTCTGGAGATACCTCCCAAACCTAATCCCTCTGGAGATACATCCCAATCCCTCCGGAGATACCTCCCAAACCTAATCCCTCCGGAGATACCTCCCAAACCTGATCCCTCTGGAAATACCTCCCAAACCTGATCCCTCCGGAGATACCTCCCAAACCCAATCCCTCCGGAGATACCTCCCAAACCTGATCCCTCTGGAGATACATCCCAATCCCTCCGGAGATACCTCCCAAACCTGATCCCTCTGGAAATACCTCCCAAACCTGATCCCTCCGGAGATACCTCCCAAACCTAATCCCTCCGGAGATACCTCCCAAACCTAATCCCTCCGGAGATACCTCCCAATCCCGATCCCTCCGGAGATACCTCCCAAACCTGATCCCTACGGAGATACCTCCCAAACCTGATCCCTACGGAGATACCTCCCAAACCTGATCCCTACGGAGATACCTCCCAAACCCGATCCCTCCGAAGATACCTCCCAAACCCGATCCCTCTGGAGATACCTCCCAAACCCGATCCCTCTGGAGATACCTCCCAAACCCGATCCCTCTGGAGATACCTCCCAAACCCTCTGGAGATACATCCCAAACCTGATCCCTCCGGAGATACCTCCCAAACCTGATCCCTCCGGAGATACCTCGCAAACCCGATCCCTCTGGAGATACCTCCCAAACCCTCTGGAGATACATCCCAAACCTGATCCCTCCGGAGATACCTCCCAAACCTGATCCCTCCGGAGATACCTCCCAAACCTGATCCCTCCAGAGATACCTCCCAAACCTGATCCCTCCGGAGATACCTCCCAAACCTGATCCCTCCGGAGATACCTCCCAAACCTGATCCCTCTGGAGATACCTCCCAAACCTGATCCCTCCGGAGATACCTCCCAAACCTGATCCCTCCGGAGATACCTCCCAAACCTGATCCCTCTGGAGATACCTCCCAAACCTGACCCCTCTGGAGATACCTCCCAAACCTGACCCCTCTGGAGATACCTCCCAAACCTGATCCCTCCGGAGATACCTCCCAAACCCAATCCCTCTGGAGATACCTCCCAAACCTGATCCCTCTGGAGATACATCCCAATCTCTCTGAAGATACATCCCAATCCTGATCCCTCTGAAGATACCTCCCAAACCTGATCCCTCTGGAGATACATCCCAATCCCAATCCCTCTGGAGATACCTCCCAAACCTGATCCCTCCGGAGATACATCCCAAACCCAATCCCTCTGGAGATACCTCCCAAACCTGATCCCTCTGGAGATACATCCCAATCCCTCTGGAGATACCTCCCAAACCTAATCCCTCCGGAGATACATACCAAACCCAATCCCTCTGGAGATACATCCCAAACCTGATCCCTCTGGAGATACATCCCAAACCTGATCCCTCTGGAGATACCGCCCAAACCTAATCCCTCCGGAGATGCATCCCAAACCCAATCCCTCCGGAGATACCTCCCAAACCTGATCCCTCCGGAGATACATCCCAAACCCAATCCCTCCAGAGATACATCCTAATCCCGATCCCTCTGGAGATACATCCCAAACCTGATCCCTCCGGAGATACATCCCAAACCTAATCCCTCCAGAGATACCTCCCAAACCTGATCCCTCCGGAGATACCTCCCAAACCTAATCCCTCCAGAGATACCTCCCAAACCTAATCCCTCCGGAGATACATCCCAAACCCAATCCCTCCGGAGATACATCCCAAACCCAATCCCTCCGGAGATACCTCCCAAACCTGATCCCTCAGGAGATACATCCCAATTCCGATCCCTCCGGAGATACCTCCCAAACCTGATCCCTCCGGAGATACCTCCCAAACCCAATCCCTCCGGAGATACCTCCCAAACCTGATCCCTCCGGAGATACCCCCCAAACCCAATCCCTCCAGAGATACCTCCCAAACCCAATCACTCTGGAGATACCTCCCAAACCCAATCCCTCCGGAGATACCTCCCAAACCTGATCCCTCCGGAGATACCCCCCAAACCCAATCCCTCCAGAGATACCTCCCAAACCCAATCACTCTGTAGATACCTCCCAAACCTGATCCCTCCGGAGATACCTCCCAAACCTGATCCCTCTGGAGATACATCCCAATCCCTCTGGAGATACATCCCAAACCTGATCTCTCCGGAGATATCTCCCAAACATGATCCCTGTGGAGATACATCCCAATCCCTCTGGAGATACATCCCAAACCTGATCCCTCCGGAGATACCTCCCAAACCTGATCCCTGTGGAGATACATCCCAATCCCTCTGGAGATACATCCCAAACCTGATCCCTCTGGAGATACATCCCAATCCCTCTGGAGATACATCCCAATCCCTCTGGAGATACATCCCAATCCCAATCCCTCTGGAGATACATCCCAGACCTAATCCCTCCAGACATACATCCCAAACCTAATCCCTCCGCAGATACCTCCCAAACCTGATCCCTCCGGAGATACCTCCCAATCCCTCTGGATATACATCCCAATCCCTCTGGAGATACATCCCAGACCTAATCCCCCTAGAGATACATCCCAAACCTCATCCCTCTGGAGATACATCCCCACCCCTCCAGATATACATCCCAAACCCGATCCCTCTAGAGATACTGTACATCCCAAACCTGATCCCTCCGGAGATTCCTCCCAAACCTGATCCCTCCAGACATACATCCCAAACCCAATCCCTCTGGAGATACATCCCAAACCCGATCTCTCTGGAGATACAGTACATCCCAGACCTGAACCCTCCAGAAATACATCCCAAACCTGATCCCTCCAGAGATACACCCCAGACCTGATCCCTCCAGAGATACACCCCAGACCTGATCCCTCCAGAGATACACCCCAGACCTGATCCCTCCAGAGATACACCCCAGACCTGATCCCTCCAGAGATACATCCCAAACCTGATCCCTCCAGAGATACACCGCAGACCTGATCCCTCTGGAGATACATCCCAAACCCAATCCCTCTGGAGATACATCCCAAATCTCCAGTTTTATTGCAGGAAATGTCCATATTTTGTAGCCACTGTAGCCACTTCCTGGTGCCATACAAATCAATATTTCATCAATCTTAACCACTATACCGGGCATCTTCACCCCTTTCCTGCCCAGGACAATTTTCAGCTTTCAGCTCTGTTACATTTTGAATGAGAATTGCGCGGTCATACAACACTGTACACAGAGGACATTTTTTATAATTTGTTTCCCACAAATAGAGCTTTCTTTTGGTGGTATTTGATCACCTCTGCGGTTTTTATTTTTTGCACTATAAACAAAAGAAGAGCGACAAGTTTGAAAAAAAAACATTATTTACTTTTTGCTATAATAAATATCCCATTAAAAAAAAATCAAAAACACTTTTTTTTTTTCCTCAGTTTAGGCCGATACGTATTCTTCTACATATTTTTGGTAAAAAAAAAAAAAAAAAAATCGCAATAAGCGATTGATTGGTTTGCGCAAAAATTATAGCATCTACAAAATAGGGGATAGATTTATGGCATTTTTATTGTTATTTTTTTTTTTTACTACTAATGGCGGCGATCTTTATTATTTTTTTATCGAAACTGCGATATTGCGGCGGACACATCGGACACTTTTGACACTATTTTGGGTTCATTTACATGAATGTGACTGACAGGGAAGGGGTTAACACTAGGGGGTGATCGAGTTATGTTTCCTAGGAGTGATTCTAACTGTGGGGGGAGGGGACTCACAAGGGGAGGAGACCGATTGGCGTTCCTCTGTATTGGGAGAACACACCATCGGTCTCCTCTCTGACAGGACGTGGATCTGTTTGTTTACACACACACATCCACGGTCCTGCTGTGTTCCCGGGCAATCGCGGGGGCCTGGCGGACATCACGGCCACCGGGCCCACGCATCGGGTACCTAGTGACGCGGCGGGCGTGCGCCCCCTAGAGCCTCAGAAATAAGATACGTCATATGACGACGGCCCGAAGGGACAAAGGGTTCCTGCCGCCATCATATGACTATGCGCGGTAGGGAAGTGGTTAATAGTATAGCGCTTGGTTGCTACTAGTAACTAACATCCACCATATCACCCCGCTGCTGGACCTCCATCTATCACTTCAGAGACAATGAACAGTCATTTGTTTTGTTTTGTTTATTTGGGGGATATAACTTGGTTGGGGGAAGGGGGTATGGGATGCCCATAGAACATGTTGCTTTGCCATCATATTAAAGAACTTTGGGTTGAGCCTTGAAGTACTGATCCACAGATAATATCTACAGTCACTCCCCCTGCATCACCATGCAGACTATTTCTCCTCCTGCAGACTGTTGCTCCCAGGAATTCTACCCCCCTGCACAAAGTTTACTGTAGATCCTTATCTTTCCTGTCACATCATCCTCTATGAGCGAGAGAGGCCGCTCTGAACAGTCTCAATGGCTGGCTATCATAGATGCCATTACTAGGCCAGAGGTCTGCAGTACCTCCCCCGGCGGCCTAGTAATTTAGGAGCGCGTGTAGCTTGGTGGACTACTGCTCCCAGCTAGTCCGGTTTGTAAATCCTGCGCCCTCAGCTCAGTGTTGCCAACCTATCAGATTGAAATTTACTGACACGACACCCAAAATTTACTGGCACAGCCAAGTTTTTACTGGCATTTTCAAAAGTTTAAAAAATTACTGTTTTAAATGCAAATTTGAGTATTTAGGCTACAAACAAGTACAATATGCAATTAGCAATGTGATTGAAGGTAGATAATAAGGCAAAAAAACTTTTTATTTTCGATATAGTAAGTAAGTAGCTCAAGGAAAGGAGAGCAAGATATTAGAATGGGTCAGGCGCACACATGAAATTTTACTCTCAAAGTGACACTGAGCGCAGTGTGCAGAAGCACAGATGATGATGACACCTCACTGACACAACATGTCCCCTCCTGAGTCACAGTGACAGTCTCTTTCCAAGCCAGGTGGCCCACTCCAGTCTAAACAGCACTGATGGTTCCGCTCCCGGCCTGCCTTGTTCCGGTCCTGCTGACCCACACACGAGGCTCTGGCTGCTCTGCTTGGCTCCCTTGTACTATGACATCACATGACATGCTCAGGCACCGCCTCCGCCAGAGCCACCTGAACCCACTGTAGGCATTTTGGATGGTCTCGGCCGGCTCCAGACCGAGCCGAGTGTCACAGTTATATTTTTTACTGGCAACTTTTTCCTTTTACTGGCAGGAGAAATTTGCCTCTTTTTTACTGGCTGCCAGTAAAATTACTGACAGTTGGCAACACTGCCTCAGCTGCATTGACTTGACACTTTCCCCACAGTCTCTCCTCTGGCCTCGCACCCAGCTCCCCTGGCCTTGCACCCAGCTCCCCTGGCCTTGTACCCAGCTCCCCTGGAAATCCAGAATCCACTGTGGTCCACTCACCGACCTTCTCCAGCCCCAAGTCCATGATGGAGAACTTTAACTGGACACACATTCCAACAGCTTCTCCAGCCTCTCTGTTCCAGGACACTTCATCCATGACCATTATAAGGATGAAGCTCCCTCCCAGCTCTCCCAGGCTCCTCCGCCAGGCCTCGCACCCCCCCCCCCCAGATGGGGATGGGGCCCCTGCTGCTGCTTGGTGCTCCATTCTCCAAGTCTCCCGGCCGACAACTCCTCCCCAGTGGGCTGGGACCTGAGCTTATATGGGTGGGAGGCCTGCCCCCTGCCAATTCCAATTGGGGATTGGTCAGGGCTCCTCACATGAGCTCCCTGCCACTCCAGTTCTGTGCCCTGCCCCTCTTCCAGAACATTCTCCCTGTAAGCAGGGGAGGCGCCCCAGAACTAGAGCCCAGGTGGTCACACCCACTGCTACACTAACCACTCCCTGCCCCCCAGATCAAAACAAGCAGGCCTAGCCTGAAGCATAGGCCTGCCTAAATTTACCTGCACTGGTAGTTTTCCTTACAAAAATCCTCACTAGCACCTACCTACGGTAGAGGGTGCTACAGTAGTGTGATAAATTATTTTTTTCCGGTGAGTAGCTTTGTATGTGCAGCCTGTAATCTGTTCCTTTGTACTGGGTGGAAGTAAAGGATTGATGTGGTGATGGTATTATATATAGTGTGAGAAGGGTTACGTGGCCCCCCGGGTTCTCATCAATGGGGGGGCTCCAGGATACAGAGGGAACTGGTTGTTCAGCGTCCTCTGGGATAAGTAGATCCTTCTATGGGTCCTGGAGCCTGGAGGCTCTGGAAAGACTTGGGAGGAATGAAGTCTCCAGTCCTGGGTCCGTGTTTTACCAGCATATTGATTGTGTAGATGTGCAAAGCCCAAAGGTGTTGGCAACAGTTCAGAGTTCCAATCAGGTCGGAGGAGTCCTCCGCCCTGGGTCAAGGTGGGAGCCAGTGTAGCTAGAGGTGGATGTGGGCACAGAGAGTTATGGGTTCTGTCTGGAGGATATAGACAAGGCCTAAGCCCGAGGGCCAAAGCAATGCAAAGTGAGAGCCAGGAGGCTGAAGTAATTGACTATAACAGAGCGATGCTGAACAACCAAAAATCCCTTCCTGATCCCCCGAGAGGCAATCGGATTTTCCCCGGATCACCTTTACCTATAAATGTCAGTACCCAGTTATATTCTGTACATTTAGGAAAGTATCCAGGCCTTTCTTATAGAAATCTACTGAGCCGACCCGATCCACCTCTGCAGGGAGTCTATTCCACATTTTCACAGCTCTTACTGTGAAGAAACCTTTCCGTATTTGGAGATGAAATCTCTTTTCCTCACACATGGTGATCATATCCCCCCTTATGTATAAAGTCGGGAGTACACATGTTCCATACAGAGCCAACACTAACGCATTTCAGTCTATCAGGGCCTTTCTCATAGTTAGTCCGACATAACCGACTAGATAGATATATAGCAACCCCCCCCCCCCCCCCCCCAGCTGGGATGACAGTTAGTCATTTAACCATTAAGGTACTATGCTGGAGAGAAAAGCTATCATTCATTGCACAAGAAAGACAACATTTATGGAGCACCCTCTACTTAGGTAGGTGCTAGAATAGGATTTTTGCTTTGAAGTGAAGGTACATTTAGGCAGGCCTGTTTGCTTTGGTTTATGTGGGCTGGGACCAGTGTTGGTCATCTTACTTTAAAAAAGTAATTAGTTAAGTTACAAATTACTTCTCCCAAAAAGTAATTGCGTTAGTAACTCAGTTACTACATTGGAAAAGTAATTAGTTACTCAGCAAAGTAACTGACTTTTTTTTTAAATATTCTATACGTGTAACTAAGGGGCGGGTCTAGTATTACTGTAACCAAGGGGCACATTTATTATTATTGTTATATATCGTGTAACCAAGGGGCAGATCTGTTATAGCGTGTAAGCAAGGGGCGGGTCTATTATTATTATATTGTGTAAGGGCGGGTCTATTATTATTATATCGTGTAAGGGGCGGGTCTATTATTATTATATTGTGTAAGGGGCGGGATTATTATTATTATAACGTGTAAGGGGCGGGTCTATTATTATTATATCGTGTAAGGGGCGGGTCTATTATTATTATATTGTGCAAGGGGCGGGTCTATTATTATTATATTGTGTAAGGGGCGGGTCTATTATTATTATATCGTGTAAGGGGCGGGTCTATTATTATTATATTGTGTAAGGGGCGGGTCTATTATTATTATATCGTGTAAGGGGCGGGTCTATTATTATTATATCATGTAAGGGGCGGGTCTATTATTATTATATCGTGTAAGGGGCGGGTCTATTATATTGTGTAAGGGGCGGGTCTATTATTATTATATCGTGTAAGGGGTGGGTCTATTATTATTATATCGTGTAAGGGGCGGATCTATTATTATTATATCGTGTAAGGGGCGGGTCTATTATTATTATATCGTGTAAGGGGCGGGTCTATTATATTGTGTAAGGGGCGGGTCTATTATTATTATATCGTGTAAGGGGCGGGTCTATTATTATTATATCGTGTAAGGGGCGGGTCTATTATTATTATATCGTGTAAGGGGCGGGTCTATTATATTGTGTAAGGGGCGGGTCTATTATTATTATATCGTGTAAGGGGCGGGTCTATTATTATTATATCGTGTAAGGGGCGGGTCTATTATATTGTGTAAGGGGCGGGTCTATTATTATTATATCGTGTAAGGGGCGGGTCTATTATTATTATATCGTGTAAGGGGCGGGTCTATTATTATTATATCGTGTAAGGGGCGGGTCTATTATTACTATATTGTGTAAGGGGCGGGTCTATTATTATTATATCGTGTAAGGGGCGGGTCTATTATTATTATATGGTGTAAGGGGGCGGATGGCTACAGAAGAGGGCGAATGTTAAATTAATGGGCAGAGCTCGATATATAACAATAATAATAAATGTGCCCCTTGGTTACAGTAATACTAGACCCGCCCCTTACTTACACGATAGACGCCCCTTGCAGAGTAGCACGAGCATCGGGAGCGTGCGGCATCGCCTCGTACAATTACATGTTAACTGCGCCTGCGCGGTGTAGAGTTCACTCAGAGCTGTTTAGGTTCAGCAATTTTCGGAAGCTCCGTAGTCCTTTGTACTGCGCAAGCGCTGCGCCTGCGCAGTACAGGGGGGTCCTTATCCGGGGGGGGGGAACTTTTTCGGCAGGACACCGGAATTACACTACTGCCATCTAGTGGCGGTAGATGTAATTGGGGTAACTAAGCCAAAGTAATGGGAACTGAGTTACCATGAGGGGAAAAGTAATCAGTTAGATACTCGTTACCCTCTAAAGTAACTGCGTTACGTAACTCAGTTACTTACATCACTGGCTGGGAGTGGCTCAGAGTAGCAGCTGGTGGCTCACAGGCAGCGTCACTGAGACCTCCCTCTTTCTTCTTGAGGATTCTAGAAGGAGAGGTGGAGCTGCCTGGCGTGTTCTAAGGAGCCCTGACCAATCCCCAACCTGGATTGGCAGACCTCCTTAAAGTGGAAGTAAACCCCCCTATCGTTTTCAGCCAAGGAAGCTGCCATCTTTGCCTCTGTTTAATCTTCAACTGCCACAGTGCTGCACATGTGATCCGTTATGACACCAGCCATTGGATGGTTTGACTGTTTGGTTGGGAGCACAGCCAATGTGCAGTTAGCATTCCGGCATGCCTTTTTTTTTTAAACTGTTAAATCGATGGGTTTACTTCCGCTTTAAATACCCAGGGTCAGCCCAGCTAGGAAGGAGATGTCGGGTGGAAGAACTGGAGATGAAGTGCTGTACTAGGCCTTTGAGGGGGGGGGGGAGTGACCGAGGGTGCAGGATGGAGCCTTTCAAGAAAACATGAAGGTTCTAGACAGGAGGCACAGGTGGAGTAAAGAGGGCAGCAGGAGCGAGTACTGCCGGGCAAGTCTTCAGGAGGGAGCCACCGGTTGCAGCCAGGAGGGCTGGTGAGTGACATGGGCAGTCGGGAGGACTGGGGAGGCACGCCTGAGAGGACTGGGAGCATGCTGTCTGGGATGGGTGCAGAGCCAGTGGAGAGCACTGTGATGTCATGGGGCAGTGGAGTCGAGCAGCTGCAGCCAGGAGGGTGGGCGGGGCCGGAAGAGGGCTGACTGGGTGCAGTAGTCCATCTGTAGGACAGCTAGCACTATAGACTTTCTATTTCCTGCGGTCCCTGCCTGCAAAGGGCAGTTGCTGAGGCCTGGCGGAGCCAGTGTCAGGCCCAACCTTACATGTACCAGCGGGTCCGGAGGATTAAGAGTTGTGCAGGAGGAAGAGGAATATCTGCAAGGGAAGTGCTGGAGGAGACTGAAGTATTAATGTGTACAGGGAGTGTTCATAGTTCATCCCAATGGATTGACATACAATTCACCGGGCATCCCATAATATTCCTTACCCCACCCAAGTTATATTCCCTCAATAAAACAAAAAACAAACACATGGACTGTTCATTGTCTTAGAGTGACTGAGAATTGAATGCCGGGCTGGGGAGGGTGACAGGTGGACCACAACACTCAGCGGCTCCTACGGGGGCACCGCTACATATAAGAATAGATATTGAGTCAAAATCCATCGGTGTTCCAGTTCATCCCAAAGATGTTCAGTAGGGATACGGTCAGGACACTCAAGTTCCTCCACACCAAGCTGGCCACACCCTGTCTTCATGGAGCTGGCTTTGTACACAGGGGGGGGGGGGGGGGGGGGGTACAGTCATGTCTTCATGGAGCTGGCTTTGTACACAGGGGGGGGGGGGGGGGCAGTCATGGTGGAACAGAAAAGGGACTTCATCAAACTGTCAGTGTCTTTGTATGATGGAGAGGACACCGACCCTTTATAGAGGAGACACCGACCCTTTATAGAGGAGACACCGACCCTTTATAGAGAGGACACCGACCCTTTATAGAGGGGACACCGACCCTTTATAGAGGAGACACCGACCCTTTATAGAGGGGACACCGACCCTTTATAGAGAGGACACCGACCCTTTATAGAGGAGACACCGACCCTTTATAGAGGGGACACCGACCCTTTATAGAGGAGACACCGACCCTTTATAGAGGAGACACCGACCCTTTATAGAGAGGACACCGACCCTTTATAGAGGGGACACCGACCCTTTATAGAGGGGACACCGACCCTTTATAGAGGAGACACCGACCCTTTATAGAGAGGAGACACCGACCCTTTATAGAGGAGACACCGACCCTTTATAGAGGAGACACCGACCCTTTATAGAGGAGACACCGACCCTTTATAGAGAGGACACCGACCCTTTATAGAGAGGAGACACCGACCCTTTATAGAGAGGACACCGACCCTTTATAGAGAGGACACCGACCCTTTATAGAGGAGACACCGACCCTTTATAGAGGAGACACCGACCCTTTATAGAGAGGACACCGACCCTTTATAGAGAGGACACCGACCCTTTATAGAGGAGACACCGACCCTTTATAGAGGAGACACCGACCCTTTATAGAGGAGACACCGACCCTTTATAGAGAGGACACCGACCCTTTATAGAGAGGACACCGACCCTTTATAGAGAGGACACCGACCCTTTATAGAGGAGACACCGACCCTTTATAGAGGAGACACCGACCCTTTATAGAGGAGACACCGACCCTTTATAGAGGAGACACCGACCCTTTATAGAGGAGACACCGACCCTTTATAGAGAGGACACCGACCCTTTATAGAGGAGACACCGACCCTTTATAGAGAGGAGACACCGACCCTTTATAGAGGAGACACCGACCCTTTATAGAGGAGACACCGACCCTTTATAGAGGGGACACCGACCCTTTATAGAGGAGACACCGACCCTTTATAGAGAGGACACCGACCCTTTATAGAGGAGACACCGACCCTTTATAGAGGAGACACCGACCCTTTATAGAGAGGACACCGACCCTTTATAGAGGAGACACCGACCCTTTATAGAGGAGACACCGACCCTTTATAGAGAGGACACCGACCCTTTATAGAGAGGAGACACCGACCCTTTATAGAGAGGACACACCGACCCTTTATAGAGAGGACACCGACCCTTTATAGAGGAGACACCGACCCTTTATAGAGGAGACACCGACCCTTTATAGAGAGGACACCGACCCTTTATAGAGGAGACACCGACCCTTTATAGAGGAGACCTTTATAGAGAGACACCGACCCTTTATAGAGAGGACACCGACCCTTTATAGAGGAGACACCGACCCTTTATAGAGAGGACACCGACCCTTTATAGAGGAGACACCGACCCTTTATAGAGAGGACACCGACCCTTTATAGAGGAGACACCGACCCTTTATAGAGAGGACACCGACCCTTTATAGAGGAGACACCGACCCTTTATAGAGGAGACACCGACCCTTTATAGAGGAGACACCGACCCTTTATAGAGAGGACACCGACCCTTTATAGAGGAGACACCGACCCTTTATAGAGGAGACACCGACCCTTTATAGAGGAGACACCGACCCTTTATAGAGGGGACACCGACCCTTTATAGAGGAGACACCGACCCTTTATAGAGGAGACACCGACCCTTTATAGAGAGGACACCGACCCTTTATAGAGGAGACACCGACCCTTTATAGAGGAGACACCGACCCTTTATAGAGGAGACACCGACCCTTTATAGAGGAGACACCGACCCTTTATAGAGGAGACACCGACCCTTTATAGAGGAGACACCGACCCTTTATAGAGGAGACACCGACCCTTTATAGAGGAGACACCGACCCTTTATAGAGAGGACACCGACCCTTTATAGAGGAGACACCGACCCTTTATAGAGAGGAGACACCGACCCTTTATAGAGGAGACACCGACCCTTTATAGAGGAGACACCGACCCTTTATAGAGGAGACACCGACCCTTTATAGAGGAGACACCGACCCTTTATAGAGGAGACACCGACCCTTTATAGAGGAGACACCGACCCTTTATAGAGAGGACACCGACCCTTTATAGAGGAGACACCGACCCTTTATAGAGAGGACACCGACCCTTTATAGAGGAGACACCGACCCTTTATAGAGGAGACACCGACCCTTTATAGAGGAGACACCGACCCTTTATAGAGAGGGACACCGACCCTTTATAGAGGAGACACCGACCCTTTATAGAGAGGACACCGACCCTTTATAGAGGAGACACCGACCCTTTATAGAGAGGACACCGACCCTTTATAGAGGAGACACCGACCCTTTATAGAGGGGACACCGACCCTTTATAGAGGAGACACCGACCCTTTATAGAGGAGACACCGACCCTTTATAGAGGAGACACCGACCCTTTATAGAGAGGACACCGACCCTTTATAGAGGAGACACCGACCCTTTATAGAGGAGACACCGACCCTTTATAGAGGAGACACCGACCCTTTATAGAGGAGACACCGACCCTTTATAGAGGAGACACCGACCCTTTATAGAGAGGAGACACCGACCCTTTATAGAGGAGACACCGACCCTTTATAGAGGAGACACCGACCCTTTATAGAGAGGACACCGACCCTTTATAGAGGAGACACCGACCCTTTATAGAGGAGACACCGACCCTTTATAGAGAGGACACCGACCCTTTATAGAGGAGACACCGACCCTTTATAGAGGAGACACCGACCCTTTATAGAGGAGACACCGACCCTTTATAGAGGAGACACCGACCCTTTATAGAGGGGACACCGACCCTTTATAGAGGAGACACCGACCCTTTATAGAGGAGACACCGACCCTTTATAGAGGAGACACCGACCCTTTATAGAGGAGACACCGACCCTTTATAGAGGAGACACCGACCCTTTATAGAGGAGACACCGACCCTTTATAGAGAGGACACCGACCCTTTATAGAGGAGACACCGACCCTTTATAGAGGAGACACCGACCCTTTATAGAGGAGACACCGACCCTTTATAGAGGAGACACCGACCCTTTATAGAGGAGACACCGACCCTTTATAGAGGAGACACCGACCCTTTATAGAGGAGACACCGACCCTTTATAGAGAGGAGACACCGACCCTTTATAGAGAGGACACCGACCCTTTATAGAGAGGACACCGACCCTTTATAGAGGAGACACCGACCCTTTATAGAGAGGACACCGACCCTTTATAGAGGAGACACCGACCCTTTATAGAGGAGACACCGACCCTTTATAGAGAGGACACCGACCCTTTATAGAGGAGACACCGACCCTTTATAGAGAGGAGACACCGACCCTTTATAGAGGGGACACCGACCCTTTATAGAGAGGACACCGACCCTTTATAGAGGAGACACCGACCCTTTATAGAGAGGACACCGACCCTTTATAGAGGAGACACCGACCCTTTATAGAGAGGACACCGACCCTTTATAGAGGAGACACCGACCCTTTATAGAGGAGACACCGACCCTTTATAGAGGAGACACCGACCCTTTATAGAGAGGACACCGACCCTTTATAGAGGAGACACCGACCCTTTATAGAGAGGACACCGACCCTTTATAGAGGAGACACCGACCCTTTATAGAGAGGACACCGACCCTTTATAGAGTGGCCTGATCTTCCTCACGTGTCTCTCAGAGGTCACTCCATCCAATCATTGGTGGGAATATCTCGGAATATCTCTGAGGGCTTTGTGCTGGAATATGGGACCGGAGTTCTCAGAGTTCTCCCAGTATAGAGTCCCAGCCAGGCGCTGGTCTCCCGACTCCCAGACTGGTGTATATACACAAGTTATCAGTATCATCTTTCCATGACATGGAGTCCCCCCTCCCCTGGAGCTCCCAACCCCCCCCACCGACCCCCACCCCACCCCCCCCACCGACCTCTCTTAGATCCCTCTTATCACCCGAACAACTCTTCTGTTTGATGTGATGAGTAATAAATCAGATCCATTCATCTTCCCATTAGAAGTTCTGGAAAGTCCCTCACCTATCACATCATACTGAAGGGGGGGGGGGGTGGCCATCTGACGGGGAGGCGATCTGACGGGGCGATCAAACCTCCCATTATGTTTCTTGTCAAAACTGTAAAGCGATGAAAGTCATATACTGGTGGATAGAATGGACCCCCCCCCCCCCCCGATAAATGAACTCTCACCTCTTATTCTGGTGACAACTCTGAAGTTCTGGATCTCCCCTCACCCTCCATCTCCCTGAGAAGGGTCACCAGTAGGAGTGGCTTCACCCTAAGCTGTCACATGACCAGCATCCTG